>OX596268.1:10052200-10118200 GCA_951394255.1 Polyploca ridens | reverse complement strand
ACTGAGGCGTGAGCGGGCCGTGACGTCACGCAGGTGTCGTGCGGACTGGTGCGATTCGATCCGACTAGATTCGGTCGAGCGGATAGTGTAACTTGCTTAGGGTTGTCAATTTTTTTTTTATCGGAATAGACTTTCGCAGGAATATGAATAGTCTGATTGGAGTACCGGTTCGGAATGTTGCATTTACTAAGAAGAACCGGCAATAAATATATATTTTTTTTCAATGCAAGCTTAGTTTATTTGCTTAACATTGACATTTAAATAAAATTGCGTGTTCTGGAGGCAAAACGACAAAAACTATCAAAATTTTCAAAGTAAATAAAAGACTCAAGAAGCCCAGTGCTTCAAATTTCCAAAAATAATAATGCTTTAATATTATTTTCTATGGAGTCATAATACTTGTAGGCACATTTATTCGGTACCTATTTCTGTTTGTTTTATTCACTATTGAACTATTTATTACTTGGAAGCCATGAAATGTTTCTCTGTTAGTTTTATTTAGTTATAAATTGGAATACAAGTAAATTTTTGAAATTTATATAGAATTTTGAATCGACAACCACTCATCTATATTAAAAAAAAAACAGAAAGTATCAACCCTGCTGCCGTCGCTCAAGATGAAAGCCAATACCGATCCTTTGGCTGCGTTAGCCGATGTCTTCCTATATCACAGTTCTGCGTGCAGAACAATATGCTGAATGAAGAATGTTAACAGTTTTTATCACTTGCATAAATCGAGGAAAAATCCCTTTAGAGTTGTAATACCGAGCAATCCAATTCCGGAAAATAGTCAGTGCTTTTGCACTGATTTTGAACAGTAAGGAGCAATCACTGCATCGAGACTGCATCTTATGTTTAGTGTATCCTTGACTTGGCCAATTAGCGCGCAAAGCCGGTGATTGGAAATTAGCGGAATAGATTTCAAACGATATGAATGTCATTGAAAGAGTGGCTCTGGGAAAGGCCTATGTCCAGCAGTGGACTTAAAAAAAGCTGATGATGATGATGAATGTCATTGTGCTTCTTTGGGTTAATTGTTCGATGATCTGCCTTAACAAAATTTCTTATAAAGTGATGTAAGTATGTTAACTGCGGCAATTACCTTCCATCATAACCATAAGAACGATTGACTTAAATGTGTCACGAGCCAGTGAGCCACAGAGTAAAGGGATACTCTGTGCCTACACCCTCTTAATAAGGCAATTGCTTCCACCAATGATCCACTGCACTTTTTAGATGTCCTATGTTTCTTTATGACCTACACAGTCTATTAGTATTATTATTAGTTCATCATCATCATCATCATAAGCCTATAATGTCCCATTGCTGAGCACAGGCCTCCTTTCACAAATGAGGGCGAAAGGGAATGGGCAATACTCCACCACGCATGCCCACTGCGGATCGGTGGAGGTAGGTCAACCTACTGTTGGAATTTTTCAAGCCACCTAGAAGGCATCCAACTAGCTTAACGACTATCAGAATTAAGTGATAACCGGGACCAACGGCTTTACGTGCCTTCTGAAGCATCGATTTGAAATACCACTAGGCGGTCACCCATACAGGTACCGACCAAAATGGTGGTAGCTTAGCTTTGCCGATCGATTAAGAACGGCTAATCATGTTACACCACGAGCGCTCCTATTATTAGTTACTACATTATATCTAAAAAAAAACTTCTCCAACAATTTACAAAGTTTACAACACTATATCTAAAACGTCATACAAGCCCTCTTCAGAACGTATGGGACAGAGTCACATTCAATCATCCCGCGCAATGAACCGTGCAGGCTTAGTCTCATGCAGTAGCGGACTTTAGGAATCTCATACTGCCCACGTATTTGCTCGAATCCTGCGTCGCGGATGAAGGTGGAAGCAAAGTGGTGGATGTGGTGGTTTTCAACATGGATTAATGACCGTAAAAATGCAACGTTGACCTTTTGGATCATGTTAACTAAAGCGGCAGATTTACAACTAAGGATGTATAAAACTAGACAAGGCAAATAAGCATACGGCCGCCTGGTGGTAAGCAGTTACCTAGACCGATAGTCGCTTGCAATACCTGGAGACCATCAGTACCTCTACCATGAGTTTTCTACACTAACGTAATCTACAGTCGCTAGCGACTAGAGGCGGTGCTCGTATACAAAATATTCAACGTAGTCGCTAGCGTGTGTAGATTAAGTTCATGTAGAAAACTCATGGTAGAGGCACAGGACATTACTCACGCATAACCGATACTTCGCCCCTCCATGATAAAGCTCTAGCGACATTACACACGCGTAGGTTTCAATAGTAATTTCGCTGCGGTATTTTGTAAGTTGGAACTACTTCCCCAGTCGCATCTCTTTGAGCTTATAAACTCAAAGTGCTACCTGTCTTAAGTAAAAGAGAAAGAGAACATAATATAGGTTCGAGTATTACTTTCGCCACGAAGTACAAGGGCGGATCCAGCCTTCAGGTCAGGGGGGTCACACACTTATATCCAGCTTGGATGGGTTTCAAAATACACAATACTATATCTGTTACCCGCAGATTCACACGAAGCTAGCACAGCAGAGCCGCGCAGCGCGAAAAAATCATACGTAAAACCATATCAATCACATTTTCATTACTCATGTGACTACAGAACCTATTGATAACACAATCAAGGGCAGTATGATGCGTGCGAGTGATTTAGATTTTTAATTCAGGTTGACCTAAACGGCCGAGGCCCAGGGGAGGGTCATGACCCCCATGATCCCCCCCCCCCCCCCCTGGATCCGCCCTGACGAAGTAGAATAATATTATTCACCAGGCTAAAATACAAGGTCCACATCCACAATTTCACCCATCCACGTACCGTTCACTCCGGGCAGCGAGCTGTCAATGTCCCGAGCGTTACTTCCTCTCCCCCTGCACCCCTCCCCCACCACCTCCTGTCCACTCGTTACTGAACTATCGGACTTAAATACGTGCCTTATACTGCCAGAGTGAGGAACTGACGTTTTGCAGCATGTCTTCATGAGTGTAAGGGGGTAATTGACAGAAATTGTTTGTACTGCTGGCTGAATTTGAGTTAGGTCTCTATTGCTTAGGGAATAGCTGCTAAATAAGGATTATACTGATTAAATGTGTAGGAGCATCAAAATTATATATAATATTATGTCTTACCCGCATCTGTTTTATGCCTATTTCCCTTGGTCACGCCATAACTTGAGAACGACTTTATCTATTTCATCCATATTTTTTTTTAATGTTTTCTTATACTCTGGACCTTCTCCAGAGGAATTTAAGACAGTTGCGTAGAAAATTAGAAAATTAAAAAAAAAACTACGATACGGTAGGGTAGGGTAAAGTAGGGTAGAGTAGGGTAGGGTAGAGTAGGGTAGAGTAGAGTAGGGTAGAGTGGAGTAAGGTAGGGTAGAGTAGGGTAGGTTAGAGTTGGGTAGGGTAGTGTAGGGTATCCCTCGGGTAAGCGGGTGAAACCGCAGGGCGCAACTAGTTATTATTCCGGATGGACAAAGTGATTTATCGGAATTCTTGTTTAAGAAAAAAAAAACGAGTTTGTCCTTGCTAACGATCATCAAGGTTCCCAGCAGGCATTTCCTATCTGGATGGCCAAGCTAACGCGTTGGGAATAAAAGCAACAGTTCACCCGAGGCTTAATTAGATAACATTAATTTTTCTAAGTAATAAGTACTTATGATATTGATAAAATTTGTTAGCACAGGGTGTAGTACCCGCCTAGATGGCTACCACCGTCAAGTTGAAAAATCCAAACATCTATTGATGTCTTCATGAAACCACTCACCATATCATCATCATCATCATCAGCCTATAATGTCCCACTGCTGAGCACAGCCCCCCTAAAAAGGAAGCTAAAGCAATATTGCTAACGCAATTCATTTTTTCGAATTCTCGGCAGATCCTACGTAATTTCAATATTTTTTGGTATACTAGTCACTCATTTTATACAATTCAATTCAATAAAAGATTCAGAATTGATGAATTGCATAAGATCTGCCGTAAATTCTAAAAAATGAATTGCGTTAGCAATATTGCTTTAGCTTCCTTTTTAGGGGAGCAGGCCTCCTTTCACAAATGAAGGTGAAAGGGAATGGGCAATACTCCACCACGCGTGCCCACTGCGGATCGGTGGAGGTAGGCTAGTGGTCAACCTACTGTTGGAATTTTTCAAGCCGCCTAGGAGGCATCCAACTAGCTTAACGACTATCACTATTAAGTGATAACCGGGACCAACGGCTTTACGTGCCTTCCGAAGCACGGAAACGCTCGATTTGAAATACCACTAGGCGGTCACTCATCCAGGTACCGACCACGACAGGCGTAGCTTAACTTTGCCGATCGATTAAGAACGGCTAATCATACTACACCACGAGCGCTCACCATATACATCCTTAATATATCACAGACAACCGATTCCATAAATAATTCCCTATCTAATTTGTACATGGAATTAATGGAAAAGATACTCTCACACCAAACAAAACATTATAACATTATCAATCATGAAGATCTGCCCTAAATCAGGTTCCACCGAGTAAGGATGACTCAGCGCCATCTGGAGCAAGTATTAAGTTCTCGTGAGTATCAGTGACTCGTTTCCAATCACACCATCTCATGAATTATTTACCATCACACCCTGTATATTGGCTGGTGTTTCTGTGTAGTCTCTATAGGTTTTTTGTTGAGGTATTGTTTTTTTTATACCGTTGCTTTCTTGTATTATTTTGTGTTACGGTTTCGTATGTCCAACAGAAGTGCTTATTATATTAATGATCTCTGACTCGCTAATATTATTTAGTATACTTTCTTCGATTATGTGTGTACGGAATATGAGTACCAGATATATCCCTAATATGAATTTAAGATTCATATTCATACTCGAAACTCATTCTATTTAGGACCTGATAACCACTAATAAACGACATCCAACCTGTGAGTACTACAAAGTAACCTTGTGCTGGGTGTTTAGTTTATTCGGTCCGCTCCTCGTTCGGTCCGCGGGCCGAATCTACCCCGTCTTTTTTTGCAGTGGACGTTTCGGTCCACTGTCAAAACTTTTAAATAACGTGTTACCCTAGCAGAAGGTCATGGTATGTCACAGTCCAGGAACCAAATTAAAGATATAACGTTTTTTTTAATTAACGCCTATACGACAGAAAGTGGGTACCTGATCCGGCAATGGTTCCATTACCGGATCCGGATCCAAAGAGTTCTCTCGCTCGACGACCAAGGCGAGTAAACCAACAAAATTTCATGACAGTCTCATTTAACAGGCAGTTCACTAAAGTCATCGCCGAGATCAACTGAGAGCCTCTAGCTCTCAGTTCTTCCAACTGCAAAAATATTTCTATACCTCCCTGCTATCAACGACACTTCAATTTCCTTCCAATATCCTCGACAGATACCCAAAATCTAGGAGCAAACAAAAACCCATGAAATCTAGCTCCTCTAATTGTTGGCCAGACGCCAGCTAAACTTCGCACGAGATACAAATACGTATACATCTTTATATTGTTACATATATCTATTGTTACGACTTATGAAAGGTTCTATTTAGTTAATGGTGTTTTGTTATTGCGTATAAAATAAACCAGAGACTGATGGTGTTTTCACTTTTTTTTCAAGTTCTAGAGTTCCGAGTTCCGTATTCCGTGTTGACTATTGTGCACACAGCAAGCAGTCTAGAGTTCTGCAATATTCGCTACTGATCGCACATAATACACTTTTTTTACTTTCAAAGGCCTCACATAGCTTACAATCAACGCGGAATGCAGAACTCGTAACGTAGAACCACAGATTACTAAATAGTTACTACGTAAGTAGAACTCTAGAATTTCTCTGTGGGATCGGCGCCTAAGGTTGCAAAAAAGCATTCGGCCCACATATGGGCCGCATACAATGGTTAGTGATATTTAACGCTTGCAACAACAGGAGTATCACTCATGCATTGCCAATTCTGCAAAAATCTCTTCACCCAGCTTTTTGAAGTACCCCATGCTGTAAACCTTGCAATAACGGCAAGGAGCTCATTCCACAGCCTGAGCGTTCATGGTAAGGAGCTCCTTTTAAACCCCATAGTACGAAACCATTTTAGTTCCAAGTTAATAATGCAGTAGAAGGACCTACGCAAATGGAAGAGGCCCTGTCAGTCAAGTAACCACATGGTCCATCTGAGGTATGTGTAGCAATACCAGAGATATTATTTAGATATTATATTTCCAACATATACAAAGCCTAGCACTGGTTCTCAACTGTTCGAAATACACTAGCAAGAACTTGGTAATAGATTTGTTACTAGAGGAAGCCAGGCAGTGTAGTTTAGAGTGTAGCGATATCTACACAGAACAGATAAATAAGGTTAGAATGGTAATGTGGGCGGGGCAAGCGCGCCACAGTTATGATTCGATAATCATAACTCGACCGATTCGCGGTCAGTGCGCGTCGGATTACATTGGAGAACAGAGCTCTGCTTATAATGCCGTGTTGTGCTATAATAACGTGTAAGACAAAAAAGTCAGACCTCAAGTATAGAGCGAGGAGGTATATCTTTCCATCGGTAAGTCCAAAATAACATTTAATTACAATATTATTAGTAAAAAACATAAAAACATATTGAACACTATGAAATACCAAACATTAACAAAATTATTACAACAAGTTATGAAAAACATACATTGACCGATGTGTACTCGCTCAATCAGCGCAATGACCAAATCCGCTTTCAATGTACTGCATACATTGCGTCTTCTACACTTCGTCTTTTGCCCTGATTGGCAGTGATGTAAGGCGCAGCATGTTTATCGATAGTGACGTGACCATGTGGTTTAGTTAAATAAAATCATCGATAGAATTCTAGACTATATATAATATAATTACGTTTGACAAAGATAATTTTGGAATTATTTTATATTTAATTAACGGTAGTACATTTTAGTTAGACGTATTTTGAAATTAGATATTATATTAATCATTGAATGAATGTGACCGAATGATATAAATGGACATATAAGACCCCTCCTCATCTACGAGTATTTACTATGATGTATTTAGTATTATAATCTGAGTAAAATGTAATTTGACTAATGCAATAAATTATAAATTGTAGGTTTCCTAAAGAACCTAACGCCAGGGAACAATGGATTGGCGTGACAGGTAGAGGTAACTGGAAGAGCCGATAACCGATGTGGAAGAAAGGTTCTCGAGTGGCGACCACGTACTGGAAAGTGCCGAGCGGGACGACCTCCCACCAGGTGGACCAACGACCTGGGGCCCAATTCCCACTTCCCTCGAACTAGCCTTCGAATCGAACTTGCATTACGAGTTCTATTTCGACCGTAAAATTGAGGGGCGGAGTCTATTTTTCGATTCCTGTATTCTCGGCACTAATCGAACTAACCTTCGAAATAAGTTCGAGTGTAAGGAGTAAATGTTGCCATTATGATGGATACAAATTGCACGATGCGTTTCGTTTCACTTGATAATTGCGTTTTGTTAACGTACGTGATAATTTTATATCTTAAATTAAAATTTAAAAGATTTTAATGAATATTTTAATAAAATATTTAAAACAACGTTTTACTCTTATTATATCCTAATATATCCGGAATTCATAAGTTAATCAATTTTATATAATAATTATAAATGAATATGACAAAATATTTTCTGTGAGTAACGGAAATCCTTAGGCTTATCTGTCATTACGTTTCCAAATGACAACCTAACTGTTTGACGTTTGATAGTTCGCATTCGAAATACGTTTCGAACGGTCCCGACCAGTCGAAGTAGTTCGAGCGCTAGCCCTCGAAAAATAAGAGAAAATGGCGGCTTCGAAATTCTCAGAATAGCCTAACTTGATTTTCACTCGAAAAAAGTACGAATTCGAACTTTATTTGGAACAAGTGATTAATTCGAGTGAATGAGAATTGGCTCCCTGGTCAGATCTACTATCCGATTCAGTTCTACACATTGTGGTACACTTTACGAAAAAACGATCACACCTCTACAGATGATGCACAATCAAGAATTGAAAGTATAGGATCAAATCTATATTTGAAATTTAGCATAGGTAATTAAAATGTTTGTCTAGATGATAAGACTTACCATATACATTGAGCTATAGTGATAATAGCTCAATAACCATATATGGTTTTCCGGGGTGTGATGATGAAGTAGGAGGGCATGCGCTGGATGGGGTTGTTGGAATTGTCGTGAGATGAACTTTGACCACATGTGGTATCCCTGGTCTGATGATGGAGTAGAATGGTAGGTATTTAAACTGTATAACGGAGCAACTTATCCTAGCCGTGTTTGGGGTTGTTGGAATTGTCCTGAGAACAGCTTTGACCATATATGGTTTTCGGGCTCTGATGATAGAGTAGGAGGGTAGGTAATGGAACTCCATAGCGCAGCAACGTATCCTAGCCATGTTTGGGGTTGTTGGAATTGTCGTGAGATGAACTTTGGCCATATATTGTATTCAGGGTCTGATGATGGAGTTGGAGTGTGGGTAAGCACTGAAACTCCATAGTGGAACGACGTATCCTTATCCTTACCATATTTGGGCTTATTGAAATTAAAATATTAAACTTAGTTACAAAAAAATCTTACGAGCCCTTACAAAGCTGCGCTTTTAGCTAGTATATAGTAAAAAAATAAAATAAAATAATTTCTTAATATTAATTTCATGTTACATTTTTCCCCACGCATTCATCAGATAATTTATCGATAAAAATATCGACTTTATCAAGCAAATCAAATCTGTCAAATTTATCTTCATAATTTTAACAGCTCACGCCTATGAAGTATCGTATTTTTTCGGTAATTACTTACTAACGATAATGTCGTTCTTCATTGACGGGTCCCACCCACTTAGCGAAGTGCCACGCACAACGAACAACCAGACTATCAATAATCAGTTTAGAAATAAAACAAATCGAACATTAGAAGTCAAGATTTAGTTAACTATATAATTTGTTGTAAAAATTTTCGTTATTTGTTATTTGTTTTGTTATTTGTTAATTTTTGTTATTTGTTAGTTTTTATAATATATTATATATCTATCACGCAGTTATCCGTAAAAAAAACCACTACATACCCTAATAGTTTTATTAGTTTTTAATTGTCACAAATTGATTATTGCCGGTCCAAAAAATCATTATGCTGAATAATAATATAATTAATTCAATAGAAAAAGATATGTTAGTTTTGTGTAATCCGTACAGCATAACCATGCAACTATCGATTCCAAGTTCTATGAGAATAATAATTGATAATCGAACCGATTCATTAACGATTATACACTACCCATCCCTACTGTAAGTTGTCAACATTTTTGACAGGTGTATGCATTTTTGCGTGTGTGAGTGTCTATGCCCACGGTAGCTTAGTGCTAGTGGGCGAACGAATATTTGCCCTGAGATTTATGTGTGCGTGATTTGGTTGTGTGCGAAATATTTGTAAAAATATGATTGCGTATGTGTAGAAATTAAAATAGTGGGGGTCAAGCGGCGACACTGGTCCTAGTACAAAATTGGAGCGAGGGCCTTTCCAACCTTATTTATCTATTCCGTGGATATCTATCAGCCATCTATCAGTTATACTAAAATAATTCACACGCAGAAAAATAGATGGCGCCACAATATCCTGCATCGCGCTTACGGAGTTTATTCGACGTTTAGCATATATACAGCTGTCCAACATGTACAGTTGGACCGCGGTCCTCAGGCACAATGACCGAGCCTGGCAGAAGATCTACCCTTTTAAATGGAGGTGTATTATCTAACCTTGCCCCTCCATAAGAGTATAAGTGAAGCTCTGCCAGACAAAGAAAACAAATCTCTCTAAATTAAATCCCTCAGCAACACAGGTAAGCAAAAGCCAGTTATTATAGAAATTGTCTAATTTGAGAGTGACTCAGTGAGGGGCCTTCACCACGGCGCGAGCGCGGCGGTCCTGCAGGCCACAATTAAATTAGATTTTGTTCACTCACTCGTAACTGATTGCGCATTAATGAACGAAATTCATCAATTCTCCAATATGAAAGCTGATTGAACGGCCGATACTATGAAGTTTCTCTTGAATAGTAATTAATGAAGTTTGTAGATGTGCCCTCCGATTATGAACGGTTTTGTGTGAAAGATACGTAGAACCATAATGTACCTAAATCTACATTATGGTTCTCTTTGCTAGAGTAATAACTATTCTAATAATAATAATAATTTGACGGGTCAGTGGGCGCAGTTGGTTAAGGTTCACCTTACGCGCCGCAGGTCGTGGGTTCGATTCCCACACAGGACATACATTTGTGTGCACGAACATATCTGTATGTCCTGAGTCTAGGTGTAATTATGTATATTAAGTATGTATTTACAAACAAAAAGTAGTATATGTATTATATCAGTTATCTGGATTCCATAGTACAAGCTCTGCTTCGTTTGGGATCAGATGACCGTATGTGAGAAATGTCCCAGGATATTTATTTATTTATTTAATAGTCTCTATTCTAAGAATCATATTATAAAGCAAACTCATAACATTATTTTTCAACACACTTAATCATAAAGTGGGTCTTATTGCACCGATTATAGTATCATATGACAGCTTATTACGAACTGGTGCTTTTTACTTTACATTACCGCACAAGTGATTTATGATATTATCCCCATAATGTAGCGATATGTGTGTAGACGAAGCATTCTTAATTTAAACGGGTAAAACAGTTTGACCATTTGAGTCAAATAATAAATAAAACCTGCGCACCATATTTGCTAACGTTCTCATTGTATGGTTGATCATTATCAAAAAATCTACTTAAAAAAATATCTCTGTTTTTTCCTCACAAGTGTGTTGAAAAACGTTGTTATGACACGCGTATGCATTGACACTCTCGGCTTTTTTATTGCTTAACTCCGCCTCGTCTGTAATTACCAACTTTGCACACATGTATCACAATGTACTATTATAGGTGTGTACCTACTTAATAAAAAGTATAATAGGTAGAGGTGAATAATAAGTAATTTTAGAACAAAAACAACATTTACTTTTTCTATGGGACCAACACTTAATTCTCAAAAAAAAAAAAACTATGGAAAGCATTGAATTATTACGCTTTCAATGATGGAAAGTATTTTTTTTTTGAGAATTGTTTATTGTTTCCATAGTAAAAGTTGTTCAGCATGACTAGCCCAACATAGAATTCGAAAATATGCCATCTCGAAATCTCCAACTGTTATAGTAACGGGTAAAAAGAAACTCATTAGGTACATTGTAAAACGTAATATCACCACAACCATAAACTGTACATTCTTATAGAAGATATCCAACCAGATTCATCTAAATGAGCAACAAAGAGGTGTAAACAAACAGTGTCCACCCACAGCCGCAGGGATGACAAACTGGTCCCGCGTGGCGCGCGTCACGCGTCACGTGGCGCGTCACGCACACGCCACGCGCCTCAACGTCGATTAATGATCTCGCGGCTTTTGTCTGACGGCCATAAAGTATGCGGGTGCTATGTAAGCCGGACTTTAGATATAGTCAAAATAAAGACGAAAGCGTTTTTTTTACTGAAAGAGCAGCTCGACTGGGTGAGGTAGGACGGAGGTACTGAAGCTGTTCAGAAACCGCAGCTAAGTAACTGATTGTTGTGTTCCTGTGCGTGAGTAAGGTCGCCAGAGCTCATCAAGGAGGAAGGATTGTTAAAGCATGGGTAAATACCCCGGATGTCTCAAGGAACCATAGGGCTACGGTAACCATGCAATTACCCCCAGGTGGGGCATATGCATGAGTGTCAACTTAGTATCATAAAAAAATAAATAAGAACATCAAGCAAGAAGTACGGAGTTTGACGACTATTCTAACAGAGGCCCAAGTCTGTTATTACAATTGTGTTCCAATGAACTATCAGTAGTGTCAAAATTGACACATTTTACAATAATAATGGCGCCATAATAGCTTTCCGATGATTTTCCACTGAAACTACAATGACTGTTTTTGTACTAAAATTCTATTCGTTAATGTAGACTGCGCGCATCGGCTCAATGATAATGGAATTGCAATAGTATTATGTCAGTATGACATTTTAGCAGACTTGGGCCCCAGGTGGGCCAAAATTCCCATTACAGTCACTGGCAAACAAGCAATTTATATCTATACCTGTTCGTACGTAGCACTTAGCCACATTTATCCTTAGCCTTCCTGCTCCATATTGTTCTTAAATGTAGTTTTGTTCCTGCGGTGAGTAAGATTGCCAAAGCACCATGAGGAGGCGCTGTGCCGGCAGTGCAGTACCGACAGAGAATTCTATAAACACCTACCCAAAGTCCAAAGTCCAAACCCTTGGTGGTGTTGTAAGTGTCTTACGTTACGGTAACCATTTACCAACAGGTGGGCGATAAGCTTGTTTGCCACCTTAGTAGTACCTGCGTAGCGCTTAGCCATATTTATCCAAAAGAAAGCTTTTAGCCCCAGTCTCTCTCTTCCAACGAGCGTTTCTTCATTGGGCGTCACGACACGTCAACGCACGGCAACGGCAGCCTTCCACGACATCAGTGGATGCATATTTCTATGAGATTGTACTGAATAGAATAGAATAGAATAGAATAGCTTTTTATTTGACAGTAAAACAATCAACTATGCTAATACATACTTAATTATAAATAATTTATTATACTGCCAAAAAAGGGTAACCGCTCAGCAATATTGTTGTGGTATTAAGCCACAACGCTGATTTTCAGCGGCAACCTTAGTTGACGTTTGGACGCCACTGCTACAGAATGGATGCTCTTAAAAATTTAACTGCACGCTGTCTCACTGGGCTGGTACGGCAACGACACATGTCGTTGCCGGCGGCGACATGTCATCGGTAGCAAGTCTCCCACTGGTGCCGTCGCGACTTTTTATGCATGTGTTGTGTACACACGCAAGCTTCCATGTGGGCGTGCGAGTGGATGCACCGCCCGCGCCCCCGCGCGACACATTATTACCGCGTCGTATCGTGTCGTTCTGAAGAACGTAGCTGCCGGAGTCGCTCGACGACGTCGCCGCCGGCAACGGCATGTTGTGTCGTGTCGCCCCAATAAAGAAGCGCCCAACCGCTAATTTAGTTGCTCCACTGTAAAAGTTATTAATCGGCCACGCGTCATAGGATTGTATTTTAATTTCTGACCGTTGTCTACCCACTGTCAGTGTCGTATGCAGGTGATGCCGGCACCGGGATGACGGCATGAGGTTGGAGTGACGTGCGTGTGGAGTTGCGAGCTGTAGTTTGTAATTTTGAATGATTTTTACAGTGACTACCGCCTTTTTGCATGTGCGTGGGATAAAGGATATATCTATGTGAATGGATTAGTTTTAGATTGCATGCAAAATCATTTTTAGGCGATTTCGCCTCTCTTGTATTTTTTTACGTAACTACAAACTGGTAGACAGCCGGTACTACGAAGTAACCTTACACTATATAAAATGATACCAAATGGATTAATTTCGCTACATTTACTGCTTATAAGTATCAAATCTGAATTGAATTGGTCATTTATTTTGGCTATGAATTGACCCTTTAGTACGTTACCAATTCATAGCAGTTTTTCATTTACTTTAGATGGGCCCAAGTCTGCTATTACAATTGTGTTCCAATGAACTATCAGTGGTGTCAAAATTGACACATTTTACAGTTTTGGTAGTCTACTATCACAATAGCGTTATAATGGCGTCATAATAGCTTTCCGATGATTTTCCAATGAAACTACAGTCGTGCCACAATGATATTTTAGTTGTTAGTTTTGACAGTTTTTGTACTAAAATACTTTTCTTTAATTATGAGACCATTATGAATTAGTAGACTGCGCGTCGGCTCAATGATAATGGAATTGCAGTCTGCAAGTCTGCTGGTTTTTTATATAAATATTCCGAACCGGTCTCAACCTCATTACAGTCTAAACAAATAAATTAACAATAAATTAGCTCGCACTTTGTACATAGTTGGTAGTTGGAATAAAACGTACTTTTTATCACAGGAAATCAATAAATCCTCCATGAACATAAGCCGCAAACCAGTAACTAATAATTACCTACTTAACTATCATAAAAGAAGTAAAACCACTCTGTTCTCCACACAAGAATAATGGATTGTTCATACCAGCCCCTCTGGCAAGAAATTAGTTTTTAATCCGTGCACTGAAGTTGGGCGATAGTTCTTGTTCCACCGAGTGGGACTTAAGAGTTGTCTCTTGAGAGAATGGACTTAGTGGGATATTTTGTGGATGCATTTTTTAGGTACTCACTTAGGATTTGGTTTGTAAGATTGTTTATACGGCATGCTATGCTGCCCCTCTATGCGTCTCTTTTTGGCACAGATACAGATACGGGATTTATTATCGGCTGTCAAAACGAATTAAGAAACTAAACTAAACACTCTTGGTGTAGCATGATTAGCCGTTCCTAATCGATCGGTGCTACCCCCGTCGGGGTCGGTACCTGGATGGGTAACCGCCTAGTGGTATTTCAAATCGAATATTTCCGTACTTCGGAAGACACGTAAAGCCGTTGATCCCGGTTATCACTTAATTGTAATAGTCGTTAAGTTAGTTGGAGGCCTATTAGGTGGCTAGAAAATTCCAACAGTAGATTGACCACTAGCCTACCTCCACCTCGCCGCAGTGGGCATTCGTGGTGGAGTATCTACTCAATCCCTTCCACCCTCATTTGCAAGAGGATTGTGTTCAGCAGTAGAACATTATAGGCTGATGATGATGATGATGTCAAAACGACCATTATAGCATACCGCAAGTTTATTAAACAAGGTTTTTCACGGTCAAACTAAATGGAAATGGTATACAATGAATAACCATATTGATGAATGTCCAGTTTCAACGCCGTGGTTCCTAGGCCAGATGACCTATCTGAATCTGACCTTCCATTTTCAATGGACGAGTTCTACCTCGTCCATAAATAAAAGCACGAGTTGAAAATATAAATCACTGTTTTCAACAAAAAAATAACTCGTATTATTTCACGTCAAGATTTCGTTCCACACATTTAAAATAAATTTATTAGTCGCGTTAAGTCTGAATAATGAGTTGGTGAACAAATTTCATATATTTCAGGTAATGTACACGCTCGTAGCATGTTATAGCGTTTTACATCCGATGAAAGTTTGCTAACGACTTTATTTTTAGGGTTCCGCGAAAAATGTTATGAAATTTGCTTTAATATCGTTTATTCAATTTAGGACCTAATAAGGCACTTACAGTAGTACCCAATTAATATGGCTTAC
The DNA here is from genome assembly GCA_951394255.1 of Polyploca ridens. Taxonomy (NCBI): domain Eukaryota; kingdom Metazoa; phylum Arthropoda; class Insecta; order Lepidoptera; family Drepanidae; genus Polyploca; species Polyploca ridens. The sequence continues at coordinate 10,102,923 of OX596268.1, read as the reverse complement.
CGATGTACCTGCGCAGAAGACACATTTTCAAATCGCGGGAAACGCTATTGTTCGGCAGCTGCCGCCATGTTAGCGCGCGCCGTGCGGAGGGGCGTGACTTGCGAGTGAGACGGAACTAACAGCTGCAGTGTATTATGAACCTTATAGTAGTGATCTAAGGTTGATTATAAGTTTTAAGCATTCTTTCGTTAATCTTCGGGGCCATACCTTCTTTTCTGTGCGAACGAAGATTCACGACGCGCCATATAAGTTGGGGTATTACCCGTACGAACGTTACAATTATTGATCCTACCACCAGTTCGGAATACACTTGAACTGAGAAGATTTCCGGCAAGAAACTCAGCAAGGGTTTTTTTTATTTTTAAAATAATTTTAATGCGTTCTTGATTATAAAATATTGATTAATAATTTTTACATGAGTCGTTCCTGACTTAAACTTTTTTGTTCTATAATAATACTAGCTGTGCTCCGCGGCATCACTCGCGTTAGCATAGGCTTTAGCTTACGCGCCGCAGGTCGTGGGTTCGATTCCCACACAGGACATTCATTTGTGTGCATGAACATGTCTATATGTCCTGGGTCTGGGTGTATTATGTATATTAAGTACGTATTTACAAACAAAAAGTAGTATATGTATTATTATCAGTTATCTGGTTTCCATAGTACTAGCTCTAGTTTGGGATCAGATGACCGTGTGTGAGGAATGTCCCAGGATATTTATTTATTATTATAATTTATTTATAGATCCTGCCTCAAAAATTGGGCTACTAAATGCAAAAAATAAAACAAATACGACTGGTACCAGAGATTAGCGCGTTCAAACAAAAAAAAATCTACAGCTTTGTCATAATATTAATTTTGTTTTTGTCGAGCCTATCTTTGATCCATGGTGGTAAAAACAAAAGCCTAGAGAAGAACTGGCACTCAAGTGCAGCTGTATAGGAAGGCGAATTGTTGCTTTATCTGTTTCAATACAAAAGAACTCTAGTCTCGTCGTAGGTTTCGAAAGAACGGGCATAGCGAAAACTACCACGTTAGTCGAAAAATGAACTCTGAGCTGTGCAAAAAAAGGGATATTATCAAATGTATAGGTGCACTAAGAGCAAAACACCTAGTATTGGAAAGAGTGAAGTGAAAGTGAAAAGGAGTTTTCATCCGCGGACGCTCAGATTGTGGAATGAGCTCCCCGCCGTGGTTTTCCCAATGTTGTACAGCATGGGGTTCTTCAAAAAGGGTGTGAAGAGACTTCTTCAGGGTCGGTAACGCGCTGTTATAACGTGAAACTAAAAAGTCTTTTTAAAAAAAAGATGAATTTATTTACTGAAATTATAAGTTTTTAGGTTTAAATTTGGGCAGTTGGTTTCTTTGTGACGGATCAAATCGGACTGAGGAGCGGTGGCTAAGGTGCCAACCGTGAGAAATGAGAAATGCTGATGAATGCAATTTAGGAAGACAAAGGAGCATGGAGTATGCAGTTTAAGCTACATATAGGTACTATAACAGCTCCCCCGGGAAAACTAAACTTCGGGGAAGAAGTTGCGAAGTTTATGTTAAAGCTGCTCTTAAACGCGGGAGTGGAATTGAAATATTATCATCCTGAACATCAGAGTGATGATCAGTTTCGGGAGAATTAATAGGGTTATTAACGCGAGGAGGAAACCAATTGCCAAATTTATTACAAAAGTATTTTCTTATGACTAAAATCAAAGACAATAACATGAATATAAGTAAAATGTATATAATGCTACTATAATAAGTACCATATTGGATAATATGTGGTTCATTAATAACATGATCAAATTCAGTTATCAATTGTTTATTTATGTCTGAATTTGTTTTCAAGGATTCTAAGTTAATATTAGAAAAGATTTTAGGGTATTTATTAACTATATTTTCAAATTTATATTGATTACAGCACGAGTCATTGAGAATATTAAATGTAGGCTGTATTCTGTCAATTTCAAGTTTACTGCTTGACTTAGGATACAGTGTTATACCATTACAATATGCAATACATTGTTTAGATAAGTTAAGAACACCTGTACCTAATATGTCCACATCATACAGTTTCGAGTTAGAACAATCAATAGACAATTTCGTTGGATCAGATTGTACATAAATCCATCTGTTATAATGGATACTTTGCCAAATATTCACTTTGCCATACATAAATCTATATTGGCATGTTTCAGGAAGTTTACCAACCATTTTAGTTAATAATTCTACTTCACAGCTAGTACTTCCACTAACCGATTGGATATTTATAGGTTCACAAATATAGAAATTATTATAAACTAATTTACAACTGTTAAGATTATCTAAATAAAAGTACGATGTCTTATCATTAGTTATACCTATGTAGTTATTAGTAGGTATAATAGTCACATATGACATAGGTTTCTTATCACTATGAGACACTGGAAGAGGAATGTTATGGTAAACATTATACACTATGGGACTAACTAAAGGAATCTTTAAAACAAATACGATCTTATTATCTACGTAATAAGATACAATATCAGATGAACTAATAAGAACATTTATATTATTTAATTCTAGAGATATCGGAAATTCCCTTGAACTTGGTAGGTTATGGTGATTTTTAATCAACTCATCATACAATTGTTTCGGGGCAATAACCGAGGGATGTAATATGTTATTTTTACTGAACATAATAGCATTTAAAATATCTTCTAACTTAAAGGACAGGCTTAACAAAGATCCTTCTAGTACATTAAGGATAAAATTAAATCTAGTTTTTATCGTAACAATATCAGATATATTTTTTATATCATATGATAATCTATCCATGGCATCATTCAGAATAGCTTCATTAATTTGGATTTTATGAAAGCTTTCGTTGACCGTTTGGATTACTGAATTTGTTATTAAAATGTTTTGTTTCATTAAAGTAGCTATTTTCGACTGGTCATTTTGTAACAAATTAATGGCGTTATTATAAGAATGTGCATCGTCTTCGTTCAATGTCCCAAAGAGATGTTTGGATATGGTTCCAATGATACCGAACCAGGCGTTGCGCTTGGTATGTTTAGACATTAAGTGAGATAACGCATTAAAGTCAATGATAAGATCTTCGAACCGAGTCGAGAGCGGTTGTAGCATATTTTGGCAATATACATGGTCAACAACATTACTTTGTGTGCATGAAAATTTACATGTTCCTATGACACTATTTAAGTTATCAATATGTGGTTTAAAATAAGATATATCAATAGGCATAACAACACTTAAGTGTCCGTTCGTGATTTTCACCTCACCGGCAGGATCAAAATATATTCCAGGACTTTCGGGTATCGTTTTAATAAACTCTTGGTTAGTTTTTGCGTTTTCAATAATACACCTATAAAGATAAAGTAAGTAAGTATGTAAATATTTATATTATTAGAACTCTTGTAAATAGAGTAATCTAATGTATTAACTAGTTTGTATATAGTTAATAATAAGGATTAATAAAGTATCTACGAATAAGGAATAAGGGCTAACCTTGAATATATTTTATATCATTTAATAAAATAGCTTAAATATAAATCGATTGGATATGACCTATTCTATATTAAGTGGGTATATATGATACCGATAATATTATGAATTAATTATAATTATTCTGAGGATGAGACATGTGCTGGTTTCAACTCATCGTAATGATGTTTTACATGTCTCCGATTAATAAGTAAGGATAGGGTATTGTAACCGTGAATTTTCACAATTTTGTATGGACCTTTCCATATTGGCGAGAGTGCTTTTCTGAGTCTTAAATGATTTTTGACGTAAGCATATTCACCTACTTTATAAGATACAGCTCTAGAGTGTTGATCATAGTATTGTTTAGATTTTTCCTTTGATCTATTAATGTTTTCTAGGGCTTTTTCTCTCGATTGTTTTAAACGATGATGAAGCATCTTAATGTATTCTGGATAGGTGAGATCAGAGCGCAGTTCATAGATAGAATCTGGGATGTACGGCTTATGGCCAAACAAAAGTTCATATGGTGTAAAATTTGTAGTGCTATGTATATTACTGTTATATGCTAACATAGCAGTATAAACATATTTGTGCCAATCTGTTTGGTTGTCATTTACAAATGACTTAAGGTATTCCTTAAGAGTCGAATGGCTCCTTTCTAATGCGCCCTGCGTTTGTGGGTGATAAGGTGATGACCAGATCTGCTTAATTTTAAGGAATTCACAAGTTTTCTTAAATAATTCGGCTGTGAAATTTGTACCTTGGTCTGTCAAAATTTTCTTAGGGATACCGAAAATGGAAATAAAGTGCACAAGACATTCACACGATTCTTCAGCAGATGCATTAGAAATCGGATAGGCTGTAGAGAATTTTGTAAGGTCGTCTTGTATGGTCAGTATGTATTTTAATTTAAGAACACCGGCTTCCGGAAGAGGACCTACTAAATCAAGGCTGATACGATCAAAGGGTTGTGTAGACGTAGTGGTGATTTGCATAGGTGCTCTATTGATTTTTCGAAAGGCCTTATTAATTTGGCATTGAGTACATGATTTCACATAATTTTCAATATCTGTTTTCATGTTCTTCCAGTAATATTTTTCTTTTACACGGTTATACATCCTAGTTGATCCTAAATGACCAGCTATGGGAATGTCATGGTTTTCTTTTAGTATATTTTTTATTTCACTGGGAACTGGGTACATGATAATATTGTGGTATATATCAACAGCTATATCGGTATTATGGAATAAGTATACCAGCATATTATATATTTTGGCAAACATGGGTTTATCAAACGGGGTCTTAAAGTCAGATATTGAGATATTCGGAATTGAATTTTCGTGGTTTGATATTAGTAATTCGTTTCTAAGGTTTTTCAAGGATTTAAAAATATCTTCATTTGAGAACTGGTCAAAATGATATACTTTATAAAAAAGGAAATAGTAAGTAGTACCATTTTGTGTTAGGATTTTGTATGAATGCAATGTCCGTTCTTCATCTAAAAATGGTTTAGGGTCTTCGCAGTTACTGAGAATTTCCTCAACATAGGGATTCGAATCATCCAAATCTATTGAAGTCGGGATAACAACGTGTTTATTTCGGCTTTTAGTTAACGATTCATTATGTTCTATTAAAACCGTGTTATAATTGTTGTTAGGATTATTAATTTTCTTTATATATTCAGGATAGGTTTCTTCAGGAATGTCAAGAGAAAGGGGATCAATAGAGGTAGATAAAGGATTTCCATAATTTGATTGTTCTGGAATGCTTTCATCTAATGTGATTTGTTCAGGTTGCATTTCAGGAATTTGTGTTTCAATTTCAGGTAATGGATTGCTTACCGTTGGGGGATCTTCAGGGACATCAGATAAAGGATAGACAGGATTTAAAGGATAGCGAGATAAGGCATCGGCTGCGGTATTCATTTTACCCTTTTGGTAAACAATCTCGTATTCGTATTCTTCCAGTTTTAACCTCCAGCGTTGTAGTTTACTACTGGGGTCTGTATGGTTGAATAGCCATTTCAGTGGACGATGATCAGTTACAATAAGGAATTTACGACCGTAAAGATATGGTCTGAAAGTTTTACAGCCAAACAATACTGCTAACAATTCCTTCTCAGTAGTACTGTAATTGGATTCGCTTTTGTTTAATGTACGTGATGCAAAGGCAATTGGCTTATCTTTGCCTAACTCGCCTTGGGATAGGATTGCAGCTATGGCATGATTAGACGCATCGCATGTCAAAATAAACGACTTCGTGAAGTCGGGATAGATAAGGACAGGTGCTGATGTAAGCTTATGTTTAAGTTCATCGAAAGCTACTTGTTGAGGGTTTTGCCATTTGAATAAAGTGTCCTTTTTAAGGAGAGAAGTTAAAGGTTTGGCAATTTTAGAAAAATCGGGTATGAAACGCCGATAGTATGACACTAGTCCAAGAAACGATTTAATATCTTTAGGACATGTGGGAGTTGGAAATTGGGAAACAGATTTGACCTTGTTAGGGTCAGGTTTGACACCTTTATCGGTGATAACATGACCGAGATAAGCAACTTCCTTGTGTAGGAATTCACACTTGTCTGGTTGTAATTTTAGGTTAAATTGACGCAATCTGTCGAAAACGGAAATTAAATTTTGGACATGTTTTTCAAGGTCATGGGAATAGATAACGATGTCATCGAGATATACGTAGCATTTAAGGCCTTGAAGGCCTGATAAGGCTGTATTCATCAGACGCTGAAATGTGGAAGGCGCATTTTTTAAACCAAAGGGCATACGGGTGAATTCATAGTGTCCTTGTGGTACACTGAAGGCAGTTTTGGGTGCGTCATTTTCGTTCATTAATATTTGGTGAAAACCAGAAGATAAGTCTAGTGTTGAGAAATACTTGCTGTTTCCAAGTTGGTCTAGAATTTCAGAAATCTGAGGGATTGGATATACGTCCCCTATAGTGATATCGTTGAGTTTGCGGTAGTCGATTACAACGCGCCATTTACGTTGACCGGATGCGTCTAATTTTTTAGGGACTACCCAAATCGGAGACGACCATGGAGAGATTGAAGGTTTTATTATACCTTGGTCTAACATTTTATGAATCTGGTTTTCCACTTCTGTTTTGTGGCATTCTGGGAATCTGTAGGATTTTGTGTGAATTGGAGCGGATGAGGATGTTTTAATCTCATGTTCAAGAGCTGTGGTATGAGATAATTTTTCATCAGGAAGATGGAATATGTCGGAGTAATCTGCACATACTTGATGCAGGGATTCGACCTCTTCTTGGTTTAAGTGATCTACACGTAATAATTTCAATACATTTTGAGTGCGTTCATATGCACTTGAAAAATCAGATTGACTTTCTTTATTTGAAAAACTACACACATTGAAGGTTTTAACATCGTCGGTAATAGGTATAAGTTTTAATTTTAAATTTGAGTTCACGGTAATAGGATTTTCAGATACATTAACAACTGAAATATTTATTCTATTATTTTTTTTTATTTTTACTAGGCAATTAGCAATTAGTAGACCCTCGATGGGATTTTGGTCGAGAATTAATCCCTCTTTAACATCTGAATTTATTACGGAACATTCGATAACTGTTTCCGACCTACCGGGGATAGAATAAATAGGTTCGTTAAATTTAATTTCAAATTCAAGGTCTTTTAGTTGTAGTTTATTTTCGGTATAGTTAATGTGACAGTCCATTAAATTAAACATATCTGTACCCATAATGCCATCGTAAGGAATATCTAATTGCTCAATTATGTGAAATTTATATGTTAATGAATTATTGTTATTTATAAAATCAATAGAAATTATTCCTGAAGTTTGAATACCTTCTGAATTTGAGTCAATGCCTTTTATTTTAATTGTTTCATTAATAATATTTTTTGGCATTGCATTAATTACGGATTTTTTTATTAGGCTGACGCAAGCACCAGTATCAACAAGGAATCGTAACGGTTTGGAGGAAACAGAAGATTTAACTGTAACGTAAGGTAAGTATTTTCGAGTAACATTACTTGTAATTTCATAAATTTTATTTTCTTTACATATTTTATTTTTTTCAGGAATAATAGTATCAACGAAAATCGGTTCTGGAGATCTGACAGTATCCGCGTAGGATTTCCCACGTAGGGAGGATTGAGATTTAAGTTTATCATCACGACTATTATTTAGGGGCTGGTTACCCTGTCTGTTAGTTCGTGGCGTAGAATATGCAGAAATATCGCGTATTGAACTTTGGGGCTGGTTACCCTGTCTATATGTGCGCGAATAGAATATACGAGTTGGGTAAATAGTGTCGATTTTTTTATTAGGCTTGCTAGCACGACACCAAGCTGAGCCTAATTGTCGTTTTTTATAAGATTTTCATTTTCATTACCATAGTTGGTACCGGCTTCGTATTTGACGTCGATGTGATTAACGTTCCGATTATTATTTGGAAATTCGGATTCGTATCGTTTATTGTTAAATTCCCGGCGTCGACAATTCTCTAAAACATGCCCAGGTTTCTTGCAATATCGGCATACGACTGGATATATCTTAGGTCTAGTACCCTGTTGACTGCTGAATGTAGGCTTAAATTCGTAGAATTTGTTATTATCAAATTTTCTCTGCGGGGTCGATGGTTTGAATGGTGTATAATTCTTTTTATTCAAAAAGTGAAATATTTTTTCTTCTGATATTGCCATATTAATGGCATCATTAAGGTTTTTCGGGGATCGAACCCGAACGCTATTCGACAATTGGGGATGGAGTCCCAAAAGGAATGTATGTAGGGCAAGCTCCTCCATTGCGGCGACTTTGCCTACTAGTTCGGATTTTTTCTTATTTGTAATATTGATGTCTGTGAGTAATTTTGACAAACATGTCTCTATTCTTAATGAGTACTGATTAACTGACTCGTTTAACTGTTTGCATTGTTGAAGATCCATTAACAAGTGGGAATAGCATTTTGATTCACCAAATTGTGTAATTAAAAAACTCTCTAATTGTGGCCAGTCACTAAATTCTTTTATAGAGCAGGCGGATTCAGCTCTGCCTTGTAATTGGCTAATAATAAACTTGAACAAAATATGTTGTTGATCAGGACTCGCCAAGTTATATGCGTTTGAGCAATTTGTAATAAAAGGAGTAAGTAATTCTCTCGACCCGTCAAAGGTTTTTATAAATTTAAATAAAACATTTAAGCTAACATCTGGTGTAATTGCTGGAATTTGAATGTTGGACCGCTCACCTTTCTTTAACCTATCTTCTGATTTAGATCTTTGAGACATCGTCGAAAATAAATTCAAAATAAAAAGATCACTTATTAAATACGACTTAAACAATCGTTAATAATAAACACTTCTTAGAAAACAATAGAGCGCAGCGCGTAGGCGTTGGAACTTGGAAGTGATAAGGCGCTCTATTCTAAAAATAGATCGTAGGGACTTGGTTTCAAAACACGCACAGAATTTAAAAGTAATATTAATTTCACTCACAGGATATACAGGATACCACCATATATGACAGGATTCCACTGGAACATGACGACGAAGTTTTGCAGACAGGATATCAGCTAGGCCACCGTGACCTCGGAGTATAGCTTCGACGTAGATAATATTTTCTTTATTTCAGGATTACAGGTACATGAAGGATCAGCCCGATTCGCAGCTGCCAGGTAGACACAGGAACACGCAGGATAATAAGTAAGTATTCAGGATTTTTCAGGTAAGTCTTTCAGCAATATAGTTCATCACTTCACTTTCAACTATTTGATCAAGTTATTGTTCACTGGATATTCACTTAATTTCAAGCACTGATTCAAAACCGGGGACCTTTTTATGATCCCTTTCCGCTGCCACCAATGTTATAACGTGAAACTAAAAAGTCTTTTTAAAAAAAAGATGAATTTATTTACTGAAATTATAAGTTTTTAGGTTTAAATTTGGGCAGTTGGTTTCTTTGTGACGGATCAAATCGGACTGAGGAGCGGTGGCTAAGGTGCCAACCGTGAGAAATGAGAAATGCTGATGAATGCAATTTAGGAAGACAAAGGAGCATGGAGTATGCAGTTTAAGCTACATATAGGTACTATAACAGCGCGAAACACCCCTAGTGTTGCAAGCGTCCATAGGCTATGGTAACTGCTTACCATCAGGCGGGCCGTAAGCTTGTTTCCTACCTAAGTAGTATAAAAAAAGTGAAATATCTACAGAACCCTAACAAAATAATTTAACCTAACTTACCATTTTAAAGACACTCCTTTTACAATATATCAAATAACAACATTGAAAGTGGTTCTACTTCTCAAAGTGCGGTGCATAATGGGCCGAGAGTGAATTTTGCTCTACCTAAGGAAGTGAGCAGACAGTGGTGGCGATTCTGTTGTCAATCGCACTAAACTAATTTTAGTCACATCTCATCTCTTTCTTACGAACATGATTGAAAAAGGATAGAACATATTTTAAGTTGTCAAATTAATCTTTGCCGTCTTATTTTGCGTGTATTTAGGCGTAACCGCGATAGATGGCGACTAAAATTGATATTGAAAACAAGCATTGGACTAATTTTACAGGACTAAATTTCTTACATTGTTTTCTTATGTTCTTTGTCAGAATGAGACATAGTGACATTAAAATAAGTTTAGTTGTGAACAACAGAATCAGGGCCAGTGTCGATACTGTTCAGGTTGGTTGACTATTTTATTTATTACTTTGTTTTACATCGAATTTGACAATATCGGACCTAGGAATTTTACATTAAACCTGAACATTAATTTGGAGTCCTGTGTTATTTTTCCTGTATCTTTAGGTTATAAATTGACGGGCCAGTTGGCGCAGTTGGTAAAGGTTCACCTTACGCGCCGCAGGTCGTGGGTTCGATTTCCACACAGGACATGCATTTGTGTGCATGAACATGCCTGTATGTCCTGAGTCTGGGTGTAATTATGTATATTAAGTATGTATTTACAAACAAAAAAGTAGTATATGTATTATATCAGTTATCTGGTATCCATAGCACAAGCTCTGCTTAGTTTGGGATCAGATGACCGTGTGTGATGAATGTCCCAGGATATTTATAAATTATTAGCTTTCCACCGCGGTTTCACCCGCCTTCCCGGGATAAAAATAGCCTATGTCTTTCTCCATACCATAGACTATCTGCATGCCAAATTTCATGATGATCCGTTGAGTAGTTGAGGCGTGAAGGCGTAACAAATAAACTCACTTTCGCATTTATAATATTAGTTAGGATTAATTAATATTCCCTCTATTTAAATAACAACAATTGAATAAAATTTCTGTGATCTAGCAAGGTCCCATAACTGTCATTTTTGTCAACATAAAGAAAATCACGATATTTTTTGGCGCCATAAATATTCGTATTGACTTTTCCTATATTTATAACTCTTATAATTGAGACTAATAGGACATTTTACTCAAATTTCTCTTTTAATTGGAATTAAAAATCAAACCAACGAATCTAAAAAGACATAAGTTCAATCCAGCAATATCAATGAAATGCCACAGTATCGAGACACGGGACTCCGATATTGTTTCCCGGGAACGCGGGATATTTCCCCCGGGACCGCCCCACTCCCGGCTAAATTAAAAACTTCCCCGTAATAATAACGATCACCTCGTCCCCGGACACAAAGTCCTCTTTTTCATTAAATATGGTCTTATTGCTTTTTATAAGTCGAAAGCCTTTTTTAAAGAAATTGAACGAGAGTTTTTAATCGAGTTTATTTAATAATGCAGTTTTTGCCTGGATTCTTGATTCAGCGTGATTTCTTTCTACCATAAAAGATTGTCTGCTACTATGTTCTATGCCTTTAAACATAATACTTATTTTGATATTCCAACTTACATCATCAATGATAAAAGAACTAGTACAAATGAAATCATCATCACATAAATTATTATCACAATCAGTCACTCTCCCTACATTAAAATCCATATCAATCTCGCCCCAACAGCATTTACAAACCTCCAGACGTAGAAACCGCCATATTTCAAATGCTCAAGCGTGTTGTCAAATCACAGCGAATGCCGTACATAAATAAAAACGAAGAGAGACGTCCTGTCCCCCCTCTCCCTCCCCCCTGTGTAAATAAATCATGGTCATGTACGGAGGCATACGAAGTAGTTCGGGTAGGGTGCGGGTGCGGCGAAAACGTTTGGAAAACACTCGCGCGGACTCGTGTTGAATGCAGATAGATCTGCGTGTTGGATTATACGGGATTGTATTTTGTAAGGTTATGCTGCGACTTAGGTTGGTAGAAATGGAAAGGATATAAATAATTCTATTTACTTAGATATTCAAATTTAATGTTTCGTTTCAGGTTTATATCTGTGAGTATGAAAGAAAAAAAGAAAGAAGAAACACAAAACCCAGAAAGAAACTAGATAACAAATTTAACCGTAGAAATACACCAGTTGGTGCTGAGCGACAGATTTTTAAACTCCAGCTAAACGGGTATTAAAAAGAAAAGCATTAGGCGATAAAAAAAATCGCGAGGGGGTGTGAGTCGTGAGTGTCCGTTTTACATAGTAGTAGCACAGAATAAAGAATAGTACTACCGTAGTAATAGTTATTACTACAAATTATCTCCTCTCTCCTACATTTTGTTATTTTGTTTTACCCTAAAGGATCCATAATGGTATTTTGACCCCTTAAGATTTAATATTAATATTGTGGAATTCCATTAAAGAACATGAGGTATTTCATTGTCATAAGATTCCGGTTGAGAGCTCACTCGTCAAATTGTCTGGGTTAGGGTGACAGGGTTCCCAGAACCACCACCTTCTGTTTTTTTTGTTATTGAATAAGTTTAATGTTATATTCTCGCACCCGTCCACATTACTCTCCCGTATATACACGAGAACTATCTCCTCAGCAGGCAGAAGGGCGCGCGAAGGCCTGAATAGTGAATGGTTGATGTTCTAATACGAAAAATCAACTTTTGATCGTTGTTTGCTTCGCGTTACGTGTTTGTTCACAGAAATTCTATTTACTCTGTGGGGATTTAGTTTTATAATGTAGCTTTCGACTGACTCCAAGAAGAATTTAATGATTTGAATATTAAAGATTGAAAGTCAAACCATTTATTCAGTATGGCACTTATGGAGGTCAAAGCTACTGAAGGTACAGTTCGGAAGTATAACTCAAGCTATCCTTAAAAAGCATAGTTCTACCCCACTTGAGCTCTAGGGTGGTGAACTTGGTGGAGTCTATCGCCTATCGCTCAGGGTCGAGTAATGTGCGTGGGTTCTTGCTTGCTTTTATGGTGAGACGATGAGAATAAGAGATCTGACCACCATTGAATAGGAGGCCTCCCACCAGGTTGTGGCTGCTGGGTACGCGATTACTTAGGCACTCCCATAAACCCCGCGAGCAGTGACAGTATGTAGGAGTAAGGTGGTAAACTCCAGCATTTAAAAGGGAAGATCTTCCACCAGGCTTGGTCATCTTGGGACCAAGAAATGAAATAATGTATTCATTCAAATAGGCCTTCAAATGCACATACGAATAGACAGACTCAAAGTCATGGTTTGGTAGGTTGCTTATGCTGTAAAGATTCGACAATAGACTCGGCAAGAATGTGGACTTGAAGATTGTTAGCGTGATATAGCATAGCTGGAAAGTGGTCGCTGCAAAAGATAGGAATACTATTCGAGTTTCATAAAGAGGAGACTTACTTACTTTTTAAGGCGATGATAGCTCAGTGGTAGTGACGTCGGATACCGAGACGAAGGTCCCGGGTTCGAATCCTACAATGAGCTTGAGCTTTCGGTGAAGAAAAACATCGTGAGGAAACCATAGCACGGTGGTAGGGTACTTTGTAGTACCCGCCTGGCTGGCTACCACCCTCAAGTTGAAAATCTGTCGCCAAGCACCTTTCGGTGTGTTCCGATAGCTGCGCTTGAGAGCCAGTTCCTTCTAGGCTTTGTGTGCTTACCACCTTCGGCCGCATCATCACTTACCATGGTGAGATTGCGGTCAAACACAGGCCTATAAACAGTAAAAAAAAAAAAAACATCATTCTTCTTGCCAATGAAAGCCAATGAGAAAGATAAATACATCATATAAAACCATTTAAAACAGCATATTTATTATTTAAAGTGGCAATCCAGTAACAGATCTGATCCAGACCCGCATGAGTGGTATGTTGCTGTACACTCCTGGTTTATCTTTCAGTGCACAGCCGACACCAAAGGATACCAAGCCCACTAGCTTCCCATTGGCAACTGCTGGGCCTCCGGAGTCACCCTGGGGAATAAAAATGTGATCAGTTACAGAGGACCTTGACTTTTGGGCCTAAATACAGGTAAGTCTATATAATTATAATATAATTATTGTCAAAATACATTTTTCAGACGAGTAACCACTTTTGTTAATAAAAATCTTCATAATATTGACCCGTTTCATGATTCTATGTTTAAAATTAAAAAACAAGTTAAAATAAAATTATTTTGCTGTGTTTAAATTTGTAATTGTAATTTTTTAATGTCGACACTCTTTCATTGTTTACCAATTTAATAAATACGATAATATGTAATGTATTTTATGGGCCTCCAGGTCTTTACTTACTTTATTGTTTCCAAATATATAATTGTATACGACTGTATGTGTCCTTAATGAATAAATAAAAATAATAATAAAATAAAATAGTAAGTCTGTCAGGTTAATCCAGTTTGTCACAACCTGTCCCCGACAGTTTATATCACCTATATAATTATGTTTAAACTATAAAACTTTCCGTATTTTTTAAATTGAAGTCTACCCTGGCTACATCATCAGATAAAATGAGACTTTGGTCAAACAAAAGTCTATTCAAGGAGGCAAAATAAATGGTTGATTTACTGTTACCCGAAGGCTTCACCTTCCTTTCGGGCTATCAAACGCATAACTATATTTTCAAATCAGTCTGTTAGTCCCAGAGATTAGCGCATTCAAATATACCTACAAATTCATCAGCTTATACCGCTATAACAATCAGTATAAATCTAAACTAAGCAACATCATTCCATAATCTCTTCCACAGCTGTACCCACCTGACAAGAGTCCCTGGTTCCATTCAAGAGCCCAGCACAGAACATCCTGGGTGTAATCATCTGGTAGTTGACCAGCGGCAGCGCCTTGCAAATCTCATGCGCTATTATCGGCACATACACTCGTCGTACGTTGTTCTGCATCATACTTTGCTAGAAAATCAAAAGATCCCTTAGAAAAACCCTCCCTTAAGGGAACCCATGCATGCCTTTCTAGTCCTTGCGGCTTAAGCTGTACGTAAATCTATCAATCAGTCTTTTTCACCTTATATAGACAAAGAAGAAGATTCAGAAACCTGCGACTACAACAAAAGGCTAATTAGAGATTTTTTACTACGTATGCTAGTCGGGCATTTATTCCCCATTCTTTCTTCATGTTACTTTATATCTGTACCTACTATTTTATGTACTCCTTTTGGGCATACTATATTACTTTCCTATCCGATCCATTGAGTCAGCATCTGTAGTGGAGCATCTTTTCAATATCGTCTATGAAACTCACCTTATACATAGTATGACCCCACCCGCTGACTGCAACCAACTGTCCAGGAATGATATCCTCCACATTCCCAATTGCAATAGGTCTAGAAAATGACGTAATAGGAACAGCTTTCTCCAATAGCACCAGCTGGTAATCAAAGTCGTGATCGTGGTCCTTAGTGCCGTTCCATCCAGGGTGAACGAAGTGAGCACATATTGGATACTTAGCAGCTGTGTTGCGTAGACTAGAACCAGCATAAATGAATTTTTCTTTTGTCCTGAAATTTTGGAATGATTAAGGATGGTGATAAGAGTAGGTCGCATCTGGAACGGATTGATGAGGACTCTATGACACCAAAATGACTTAAAATGTTTCTCAAATTACTCGGTTGGTCAACTTGATCTTACTACGCCCCAAAGGAACGACGCCTTATTTGATGCTTGGAAGGATTCTTTTTATTGCATTGCGGTGAATTTTTTTAGCATAACGTCAGTTGAAGAAATTTGAAGTTTTAGAAAACTTAAATAAAAATGCTGTACCATCATCACTTACTTCACTATCTGCTAATTCCCATCACTCGGCGAGCACGGAGCTTCCTCATTTATATTCTACACTAACTACCTCCTAACATTTTGGTTTTAGGTTCATTGTCGTGAGGGACCGGAATGTTTGGTGTGATATAAAAGAGGGAGAAGGGAATTTAAGAAATCCTGCAGAGACTTTTAGACTTATAGTATTCCACTAATACTAATAAGATGTGATGTAGGTACTTACTTACAATGGGCGGCAGTGAGGACCCACTCAGGAGCGATGAGGCTCCCACCACAATATAGTCCATAGAGAACTTGGTATGGGACCTCCTTGATTGACACCTTGCTGCCACCGATTATACGCCATTTGAGCTTTGGGAAATGGGCAGAAAATTAATTACTCAACATGGAGTCCTGCACTATAAGAAACTAAGAAAGTGAAGATTTGGGTAAGCTTATTTCATCTAACGATCCTTCAAACCTCCCTTTTGGAAAAAATTTGCTGATGTTACTGACTACCCTATATTACTCCAGGTTACTCAGAATAGCTCGCTTCCAGTTCAAATTCGGATGACGAACTGGTTGAGTAATCTACCGAATCGAATGGCTCTTATTTTTCAATTTAAGTGTATGACCAGGTACTGCTTGTGGGGGTTGTTCTGCTTAAGTTTGCTATTTACTTATTAAAATATCGATTCAGTCCTAATTTGTAGTTTTGCCGCCTGGGCCACTCAGTTGTTGTCAGTGCAATTAGAATGTAAATATTATGTAATGAATCTAAGCTTGTTTTGAAAAGAGTAATTGCCGAGTTTATTGCCGGCTCTTCTCAGCAAATGCAACCTTCCGAACCGGTATTAGATTCAGACTTTTCATAAGTGCCTGCGAATTCGGAATAAGCGATCGGTACACGATCGCTGTAAATGAAGCGAGAATCTAATACAAAAACAGTATGCATTTAATAAAATGATATCATTCCAATGATACCTTCTCAGTTGCCATTTCGCAATTGAAATAAGAATTTTAAGAGAGGTAGAGCGTAGCGTTTATTCGCTCAATGAGCAGCTCGACTGGGGAAGTACCTCCACCTTACAGAATACCGCAGACAAATAACTTTATGTTGTATTCCTCCGCGTGAGTAAGGTCACCAGTGCTCATTGGGGAGAGAGGAAGGGTCGGTAGCTCGTGAGTGATACCTCGTGTATTGCAAGCATCCATATGGCTATGGTAAGGGCTTACCATCAGGCGGGCTGTACGCTTGTTTAATAACGTAGTATACAAAAAACAATTGGGACCAAAAAGGTCTAAATATGGTGTTATCAGGTTTAAAAATTCTTTATTGGTCTTTTTGTCGGGAACTCGCATAGTGACGTTGCGTTTTCATTTTTGTTTTCATAAATTCGTATATTTTGAGTTATATTGCATATTCTGTGGTATTTTATCCAATAAAGATCAATCCATGTGCACCAGTGAAGTGAAATGAAATGAATTATGTGTATAGTGACTTTACAAGTTGTCTCAAAAAGTCCGTGAAAAGTTTTAGTATAATGACCACCATTTTACTAAAACATAACTGGAAGGTGACGGATCATGCGGACTATGTGAAAATTAATGTGCGGACTATAAAAGTGATATTATAAATAAAATGTATGCGACTGAAGGACTTTGTATCCATGGTCATGAATAAATTAACAAAAAAAAACAATCTTTATTTCTTGGCTTTGTCTAGAAGTATTGGATATTTTTCTATTCTATTAATGCCATTAGGTCAGCGGTCAAATTCTACATCGGTAAAGATTATAATATTTACATCAACAGAGATGTTAAGCAGTTGTTTTTCTTCGTTGACGAGGACGCCCTGCTCAGGAGTGAGAGTTTCATGGTAGAACTGGTAGTTCCTGGGTGGGATCCTACGAGTGACGTACATCCTGTGGTAGCTTCTCACGCAGTCAGGGGTCAGGAGCCCGTCGTAGGTTACTGTAAGTAAGAAACTGCGGATGTGGTGAAATGAACAGTTCAAATATGTAAGTAGAATCTATATTGTAACTAAGGATCTGATAGCTCAGAGGTAGTGACGTCGGATACCGAGACGAAGGTCCCGGGTTCGAATCCTACAATGAGCTTGAGCTTTCGCTGAAGGAAAATATCGTGAGGAAACCATTGCACGGTGGTAGGGTACTTTGTAGTACCCGCCTGGCTGGCTACCACCCTCAAGTTGAAAAATCTGTCGCCAAGCACCTGTCGGTGTGTTCCGACAGCTGCACTTGAGAGCCAGTTCCTTCTAGCCTTTGTGTGCTTACCACCTTCGGCCGCATCATCACTTACCATGGTGAGATTGCGGTTAAACACAGGCCTATAAACAGTAAAAAAAAGGTATTGGTCCTAGGTTCGATGCCTAGGTATGATCATCTGCAAACCCTCGATTGATAATCTCTATAAAATATTATGTCTATAAAATCTTATCAACGAGAAAGTTAAGATGCCTGACGAATAGCGACAACCGTATGAAAATGTCAACAATCGTCACATTATAAATGTAGTTCATTATAAAGATTAATATTTTTCTTTACCTTCGTTTGCAGCAAATTCGTTCGACACAAACATAGGTATTAGTTAAATTATAAATTAGCTAACAACAACCGCCAACACACTATTAAATTGTCCGCAACGTGCTATATTTATGTATGATTAAAATTATATGCAATAAGTAATAAGCTTCCGATAGGGAAGGAAGGTTCTCGAGTGGCGACCACGTACTGGAAAGCGACGAGTGGGGTGACCTCCGCAGGTGGACCGACGACCTGGTCAGAGTCGCTAGGCGCCGCTGGATGGAAGCGGCCCAAAACCGTTCCAAGTGGAAGTTAATGGGGGAGGCCTATGTTCAGCAGTGGACATCCTTAGGCTGATATGATGATGAAGCACAATATTTTTTGATAATTGAATTAGCATTTTTGTTCTTGACTAAGTCCCATCCCACACACGCAGGGAATCTTATTTTTAACCGGGATGAAAGCATTTATTTCCCAAGTTAATCCGGTAAACGGCCTGATTGAGTTACAAGTATACACATAACCTTTCTTAATATCTGTGGCATAGAAGTCGATAGTTTTCCGAGATTTAATAATAATTATTTTATTGGTGTTATCAAGTTTTCATGATAGATTGAAAACTTGATAACATGTTTGAATTTGAATTTTACGCCAACGCAGATTCATCAAAAATATGTTGGAAACCTTCGATTTTATTTTAGCGTAGTGTAACTTTTTTTTTGTTTTAACTTTTGTGGTGTAATCTTGAGGTTATTAATGTTTTGCCAATAACCCAGTATAAGGAAGTCTAGCCTTTCCATGTCCGCAGTTTCACGATAGATACACTAATTCCGTCCTTAGTATCTCTTTGCCTACGTTATTTAAGGAATTTGCGTGAAAAATGTCAAGCTTCTAGACTAAAGACCATAGAGATAGATATTAATAGAGCGACTATAGGTACCTACTAGAGTATTTGCCATGAGCATGCATATGTCACAGATAATACTCTGTAGGTATGCGCAACGCTGTCTTGAAATGAACTACGCGTTCATAGTTTGAACGACTAAATTTATACAATTAATGGTGCCGATTCTGTTGTAAATCGCACTAAACTAACTTTAGTCACATCTCATCTCTTTCTTATGAACATTATTGAAAAAGGATAGAACATATTTTATGTTGTCAAATTAATCTTTGCCGTCTTATTTTGCGTGTATTTAGGCGTGACCGCGATAGATGGCGACTAAATTTATATTGAAAACAAGCATTGGACTAATTTGACAGGACTAAATTTCTTACATCCTTTTCTTATATTCTTTGTTAGAAAGAGACATAGTGAGATTAAAATTAGTTTAGTTGTGAACAACAGAATCAGGGCCATTGTCTACAATACACAAATGTTCTTCGTAAAAGTATCGATAAATTAAGAATGTATTGTTCTAACAGTGTATCACAGTGTATTATATATCTATGAATGCATCTATATGCAAAGCTCACGCTTCGCACAAGGTATGTTGTATGTATCACTCTATTAATTCTTACTCTATGTTCTAGACACTGCGTTTTCTAGAGATAATTATAGATAATTATTTATCACTGACCATTATCAAAACTATACACAACACTATACAGTAACATATTTACAATAATCTTAAGAATGCACATATTGTTAAATTAACCACCTTGCCTCACAAAGTTTAGGTGTTAACTATAGTTAAACGGCTCCTTTATCATGTTAATTCCGAGCGTGACCAATAACAATATTCACGGTAAATATGCTAAGGTATAACCATAATGTTAGGACTATAACGAAGTATCCCAGCATGTTAATTAAAAAGTGTTTAAATTGTATATGATTGATTTGACTTCATTAGTTGATAAGGTTGAAAATGGCGCTTCTAGAGAAACATTGTACTTAAATTCAAGCGAAATAATGTTTATGAGTTAAATCGTATTATGTGTTAGTTTCTCTATCACTATGTAATGGATGGAGTTTGACACATCACAGTTATATGGCATAGCGAGGTTCACATCAGGTCCATGAAGGGCCCTATAGTATCTTCCGTGTAGCTCCTGGCCTACCTTTCTGCGATCGTCCATATAGACCGGGAGATACTGGCACAAATTTCCTGGTCATTTGTACCAGTATGGCGACCCGTCAGGGGTCTAATTACGTAATGACGAAAAGGAAAATGATAGTCATAGCGCTGGTACCGGCGGCCTAATCGCGTGGGTATTAATCGCACCTTTGCGGTAGTATGGCGGCCATTTGGAATCGTCGGAAAAGTATGGCGTGATGATTTTCATGAATGACTACTCGAAGATGAATAGCTATGCATAAATTAGCCTGGTAAAAATAATAATAATAACTCTCTATTGAAACCAAGTTAATAACTAGCTTAAGTCTACAACATTTAATTTTAATACGCGCAACCGCCTATTTCTTTTTTGTCGACCATCTGAAAATTCAAAAATTTTGTGGAACAAATCATTCAACACTCGTAATTTATCCGATACGCTCGATTAACGCCCACGCGATTGGGCCGCCCGCGCCGGTACCAGCGCAATGACCATCATTTTTCTTTTCGTCATTACGTAATTAGACTCCTGAAAGGTCGCCATACTGGTACAAATGACCAGGAAATTTGTGGCAGTATCTCCCGGTCTAATAGTGTTCACCATAGGCGTGTGCCAGTTCTCTCTATCTAAAGATAGAGAGGTCAACCCATTGTCCACTGGGACAATAACTGCATTCATTTCCCCGTCGACATATGGAGAATGTCGTTCTGAGATTATATATCTCGCGGTTATGTTATACTATATTTACCAAAGAACTTTTAAGATTAATAATGAACGCTTTATTCCGTGTCACCGCTAAATATTCTTGTCACCTTCCTGAGTAAATGGCTCTGAGGCGTGACACATGTCACCAGCATTCACGGTAAATGTACCCATTACTAAATCAATTTAATTTAATGTTAAATTCAATAGCGTATCCATCATTATTATATTTCAAGCGATAAACATGTGACGCATTATTAAATGATCCTTATAACTTGGCAAATACAGCATGCAAAAAAAAAAATTAATGGTTGACTTTTTAATGATTGATCATCTTTTTCTGAGATCGACGATCTGCATATTGTTGCTACGCTAAAAATAATTGAGCTATAGAAATTTAATTTGATATTTTAATGGTGGCCCCTGAAAATGTTACAAACAAAAAGTAGTAGGTATATTATATCAGTTATATGGTTTCCATAGTACAAGCTCTGCTTAGTTTAGGATAAGATGACCGTGTGTGAGGAATGTCCCAGGATATTTCTTATTTATTTATTCGATACCAAATATACTATTTTGCCTACTTAAAATTAGGAATTGAGCTATTTTAGTGCATACCTATTTGAACCCTTTTTGAGCGTATAAATGATACACACATCATCATCATCATATCAGCCTATGGATGTCCACTGCTGAACATAGGCCTCCCCCATTGACTTCCACGTCAAACGGTTTTGGGCCGCTTGTATCCAGCGGCGCCCAGCGACTCTGCGGTCCACCTGGTGGGAGGTAACACACATACACTTGAAATTGAAAACTGAGATTTTCCTGGATGAAATTGAGCACAGAGATAGACAGTATGCTGGAATAAGACATATACTTACTATACTTACTTTTTATCCCGAAAAAACTATAGATTTGTCATAAACCGTGAACGGTTGTATATTTTGTAACTCAATCGGCACTGGCTCAACGGATCTCGATAAAATTTTGCAAATACCTTAATATATTAGATCCCACCAAAAACATTTTCATATAAAATGTTGCCATGACAAGACCATGTAACTCACACTGTCAAAAAGTTATCAGATCAGTAGGGTAATATTGGGCATTCTATTCCACTGTCCTCCAGTAGCTCGGCGAGTTCGCCTTCGCTACGGACAGTGGAATAGAATGCCCAATACTGAACGATCGACACTATTTATATCAACAGCACTGCAGACTCATTCTATCAGGGGAGTGATACAGCACACGAGTTAGTTTTACCTGCATTAGAAAATATTGTTCGCTACCAGATACTGCCAGGAAATGAAATTTGTTTCATATAAATGTTAACGTACTATAAACATTCACTCATTTTCAATCGGTTCATTCCCGACAGTAATCATAGTAGTAACCTCAAATCGCAATATTTTACCTCCTAAATCTTATAAACATACTCACTATTGTGCAATCATAAACTCACATAATTGTTCATTGACCAAGTTGATCGGTCATTATTGAGCATTATAAAGTCTGCACTACGATCATCGGTCGAGTACAAATACATTAGAGTCGAGTCAAACTCGCTGTTGTTCATATAAATCATGTCGATCGTTCAGTATTGGGCATTCTATACCACTGTCCGTAGCGAAGGCGAACTCGCCGAGCTACTGGAGGACAGTGGAATAGAATGCCCAATATTACCCTACTCAGATCTCATGTAGAGTCAAGCTTATAACTCTACACGCCCTAACTCTACAAGCCCTTACTTCACAAACTCTACACACCATTGTCAAAATATGTAGCTTGGCCGTTTTGCTACCGTCACATGTGCGTAAGGTGAAAAAAATCACTGTTTATCACTTTTCTGTAGTACAATACTTCTTGTAGCGCTTCGCTTGACTCGTCTTGGCGGGGGGCACTCCCGTGCCCCCAGATTTTTCGCGAAAGCCTGTAAATTGAGATCACTCACCGTATCAGCCCAAATCGCAGTATATCTCAAGAATCCTTCATCAGTATCCGTCAGAGCGTGTCTTCTATGATCCCCGAAAAATAAGTCAACAATCAATTTTCTTATTTTTCCCCAACATAAAGTGGTAAATCTCCTTTGTCGCATAAACTGGGGGGTGGCAAGAGAGGAGGGGGTACTATCACAGTTATGTGGAGATAACAGTCGTATTGTCAGAGCACCCCTATAAAGTGTTCGTACTCGGTTACTATTTGGGAGGGACAAAACGTCGAAAAACTATAATATGTAAATTTTTGTGGGTTTCCATTGTTATTGATTGCACGTTAATTAAATATTTATTATACGGTCTTAGATCGCAGCCAAGTAAAATTACTTTAATATTGACGGGCCAGTTGGCGCAGTTGGTAAAGATTCACCTTACGTGCCGCAGGTCGTGGGTTCGATTCCCACACAGTACATGCATTTGTGTTCATGAACATGTCCTAAGTCTGGGTGTAATTATGTATATTAAGTATGTATTTACAAACAAAAAGTAGTATATGTATTATATCAGTTATTATGTGGTTTCCATAGTACAAGCTCTGCTTAGTTTGGGATCAGATGACCGTGTGTGAGAAATGTCCCAGGATATTTATTATTATATGGAGTTTTTTGTCCCTGCGGTGAGTTAGGTTATGCGATGTGCTGGCAGTGTGTGAGGACCAGTGCAGTAGAACTCGATGCTGTCCCTTCCACAGTTGGCTCAGCAACCTCCTCCGTGCAAACTCCTACTGGCTTTTAAGAGAGGAAAGGCAACGCGGGTATGATACTTACCCCTGGAGGTGTAAGGTAGATTACCCCTCCATTTAAAAGGGAAGATCTTCCGCCAGGCTTGGTCATCGTGCCTGGGGACCGCGGTCCAACTGTACATGTTGGATAGTTGTATATAGTATGCAGATCGTAGAATAAACTTCTTCAGTGCGATGTAAGGTCTTGTGGCGCCATCTATCCGTCTGTGTGTGAACTAGTTTATGTAGGAGGTCACTACGATCACCAAACAAAATTAAAGTAGCTGTCCATATAAAAGACTCCCACATGAAGTGATTACGCCGTGTAGTACGTATGTCCAGAAAATGCCTTGGACTTGAAAATTTTAAATTAATAAGTGTCAATAAATACAAACCACGTTATCTACATAGTTACGCCTGTCGACTCTACCAATATCCCGCGCATGGAACAATTAACCCATAGAAGCGCTATGACGTACATTTTGCTTGAAATCTATTCCGCCAATTCCCCACCACCGGCAGTGCGCTGTGATTGGCTCATTCAAGGACACACTAAAATTTAGAGATGAGGGTGAAAATTGTATCGATATCGATACTTGTTGCACTAATATAAATGTAGGAGTATTCTAATATCAGTCGTTTATCATGGTTTTTTACAAATATTTCTACGTTATCGTAAAAAGTGGAATGCGCGGATTTTTGGGAGTGTAAACAATAGGTATAAACTGCACAAAACAAGTTAATTTTAAATAGAACTTTATAGAACATTCTGGAAGTTTCTGGAAAACTGTAGAAAGTTCTAGAAAAGTAATTGATATTGATAGAACTTTCAGGAACTTTCTCGAAATCTGTTCTAGAACATTGTGGAAGGTTCGAGAATAATCCCGAACATTACAGAAAGACATAGTATACCTATCGAAAGATCTCGAACCTAGTTCAGGAAGGTTCTAGATTAAGTTCGTTTGTTTTTCATGAATATTTCCGAACATACTGGATCATTATAGGTAAGGCGCCTTGGCGCTACGATTCACCGGTTGAGAGCTTGCTCGCCGCATTGTCCGCGTAAAGTTGTAAAGATTCTCTGAATTGTCACCTTCTGTCAGTTCAAAAAAAAGAGCTACGATTCATTCCTTCACGAGAACTTACATAGTGAACATCTCTTAGAATATTGTGAGTAAATAGTGAATAAAGTAAACCTCCCGCTTGCTTTGAAGAGTATAAGCGTGTTTTCTTGTTAAGCCTTCGGTAACAACAGTCCTATGAAATTAAAGTACTCCAGAAAGAGCTACCGTCTGGAACAACTGGCATCTGTCTAAATATTTATCATGTTCGTACTATAAAATTTTAAGTAAATTACTAGATATATATATATTATTTAATATTACATTATACAGCGTGTAAGGGACATCGCCGCACAAACGGATACCATGGGTCCAGGACATGATTCTGGACCCCCCCATGTTGGAATTTTTCGTCGGTATTTCCAATTTTTTTTTTTTTGAGTTTTTTTTACTTTAGACTGTTCATAATCGTTATTCTTACCTAACCCAAAGAGATTTAAAATAAATAAGTTATTAATTCATTACTTTCACTAAAAGTAGCAATGTAAATAAAACTAGAAACGGTGTCTTATGGCGATATTCGCCTGCAGTCAGCGACATACTACGTAGGCACAACGTTATCGTGCGTTTAAATCGCGGTGTTCACAATACATTGCGCGCTCGAAAATGACAATTTCTATAACCGATCATTAGCGAGGTGAATGACTTTCACAATTTGATTAGTGGCATTAGGTGTAGCCTTTTCGCGAAGTTTGCGTTACCATGCGAAATACACCCTGTATTAATTTAGTTATACTTACTTAGGTAAAAAAATTGTTTACTACCTATATGGTTTCAGGGGCTATTTAAGAAGATAATAATAGTAGTAATGAAACAAAGTATATAAAGTCACAATACAAATGTATAATTTATTTTTAACTTCAACGTTATTGACTGTATAACCAATTTTTTGAAATTAGGTACCTAGGTCAGTGTCACCAGTATGACATAAAAGAGTATGAAGATACCTAGTACGTGATAATAATAAAGTTAGGAACTTACAGTACCACAGACATATTTATTTTATATTATAATTACCTAAATAATAAATACATCCGCGTTAAAAATATTGCAAATCATTTTATCTTCGCTGTTATGCATTCCAGTATTAATACAATATTGTAAACTGAAACATTTTTCTCTCTGAACAAAATAAGTTTGCTAATATCGATAATGATTTTCTTATCCAAGCCCAACACTAGCGGGGAGGCGCGATCATCGAAAGAAAAGGATGAAAATAGAAATATAACGGGTGAAAGTGAGATGGAGATAAATTACGTCAACGCGTGCGTCCAGTATATCTTGAGCTGTGATGAAAAATAAGTAAATTCATGTAATAAATTGTTACTAACCGATGAAAAGTGATTCCGTTTGTTTTATAACTAGAATGTCGACTGTTATTCCCACACCACTTAATTGAACAGCAAGACATTGTGAAATATTGTCAAAAAGTATATGTTTGATACGTACGCGCGGATCGAGGTTTTGGTCGATACTGTACAAGGGCGCTCATGAGCAGATACAAATCAGTGACAAATCACTGACTAGTTGCGGAATCGGATTGCACGGTATTACTACTCTAGGGATTGTTCCTCTATGATCCCGCGTCAGCGTCTACGGTTCTAGTATCTCGAACCATATCGAGACGCTGAGTCGGCAATGGCAACGATAAGCCCATCCGTTCTGCGGTCCGGCCTGGTCTGATGCTTAGGCAGCCCCTAGTTTTACGTTAGGATTAATTTAGTCGTAGATACTCTCCTGTAGAGAATTGAACGTTTTAAAATTCAAATTTTTTTTTATGGTCACCTTGGATCTTTTCGTTTAAAATATTTTTCGTCGTGTCGTACAACAACGGACACCCTCCGCAACTAGCAAAGCGATAACATCCAGGGAGAAACTTCGGTAATTGTTTAAAGTTGTACAAAATTAAACGTCGCTTATGATAACTGTGCAATTGTTTGTTATCTTTGTTTGTTTGTCACTGTTTTAAACAGTCCCAGTGTTTATCGACGACGGCGGGGGTCCGACTTGTAAGATATGTTAGTTCAAATTATTTCAGTCGGTTATACTTTATACTTTATTTATTATTCGTTTTTAAATCAAAACGTGGTGGGTCTAGTTTATATCCAGCATCGATGACAGATGTATTAACTACATCTGACAGTAATTCAAATATTTGTGAGATGTTCGCAACATATTTTTCTGCAGTGTACTTGGATAATAGTAATGATGAGCCATATCACGATTCCAACTTCCTACAAAGTATGAGTCAATACAGTCAATCACTGATCTCCCCGACACTCAATCACGATACAGTTTTAGCTAAGCTCCAGAATATTGATCGCTTTAAAGGAGCAGGACCCGATGGAATTCCACCAATATTTATTGCTTCTTGTGCTAAATACCTTGTTACGCCACTGTTATTGATCTTTAATAGATCACTGTCAACAGGAGTATTTCCATCTAATTGGAAGACAGCTAAAGTAGTCCCTATTCATAAATCAGATAATGTAAATATTGTTTCTAATTATAGACCTATATCAGTTCTTTCAACGGTCGCTAAAGTGTTTGAGTCCTTAGTATATCCTTTCTTACAACAGCATCTTAAGTTATACCTTAGTGATAGTCAACATGGGTTTGTTAGATCCAGATCTACGTCAACTAATCTGGTGGATTTCTCTGAGACTCTCATTGAGGCCATCGACTCTGGTAAGCAATATGACGTCATATATACTGACTTGAGTAAAGCATTTGACCGAGTTTCACATAAAGTACTCTTACAAAAGCTAACTTCATACGGCATCACCGGCTCACTTTTGACCTGGTTCATGTCATATCTTAAGGGTCGCTCTTTTTATGTAGTAGTCAATGGCTTCCAATCTAATGTTCATAGAATCACATCAGGCGTGCCCCAAGGCTCACATTTGGGTCCTATTTTATTCAATCTATTTATAAATGATATCCCAACTTGTTTTCTGTATTCAGATAATTTTATGTATGCTGATGATTTAAAGTTTGGCAGAGTGGTGGATTCAGTGAGTGACGTATTGCATGTTCAAAGTGACCTTAATAGGTTGATACAGTGGTGTGACAACAACCAAATGCACCTAAACTCGAAAAATGCTTCCATGTCAAATTTTCCCGAAAAACACATCTGTTAAGTCATGACTATTATATTGGCAATGATAAAATAGAAGAAGTGGATCGCATAAATGACTTGGGAGTGATATTCGATAGGAAAGTCACGTTTGTACCTCATATTGAGAATGTTATTAACAGGGCTTCTAGAATGTTGGGATTTGTAATCAGAAATGTGAAGATCCTTCGAAAGAGCAGACCCAAGATCATAATATATAATAGCCTAGTACGGAATATTGCCGAGTATTGCAGCGTAGTTTGGAGGCCGCATTATGCAGTGCACTCTCTTCGTTTGGAGAGAATACAAAAAAGTTTTTTATGGCATTTGACATTTAGTCATAGTCGGGGTAGTAGGAAAGATCCCTATGATGTAAAACTCGATCGTTTTGGTTTAATGTCTCTGGAAAATCGCAGAAGCCTTATTGATTCCATCTTCACTTTCAAACTTATTCGAAATGACCTTGATTGTCCCAACTTATTATCTAAGGTTAACTTCCGAGCTCCTGCCAGATATCCCCGTAACAAGATAACACCATTTTGTCCGCCTCTCCGTAGAACCGTCCTAGGTTTTAACTCTCCGGTAGCCAGATTCTGTAGAGAACTCAATGGTTGCAGTGATTTGGTGGACATTCATCTGGATTCATTAGTTAGGTTCAAATCCACAATGCATAAATACCTGTCTCATAAATAGTTTAAATGTGTTCTTAATTATTATAATATATATATTTTTTTTCCTCTTTGGCTATACATATTTCTTTCGCGTACTGTGCTTATATCAATTTGTTAATAACTAAGTAAAATTTGTCGTGTTAAATGTTGTGTTTACCTATAATTGTTTGTTACACTTAGTCCTTATATTTGCAATTGTAATAATTATATGTTTAGTGTAAGCAAATGTTGGTGAACCTTTAAATAAATAAATACCGTAGAACTAATACTTTATAACGTAGTTATAAAGATTGATCAATGCTACGTGAACCGAGCACGAGTCAAGCATACGCATAGCGTAGACGGACTTTGGGAGCCTCGAATGGCTTTGGATTTTGAATGGAAACTTTAAGGCGTCGTGTGACGGGTTGCTCACTTCCCTCCAATGGCGAGGAGGGCGATGGCTGCCACACGCGTCATACTTGTGAACAGGTGCTGCCCGTGGGGTCTGCTTAAGTTTGCCATTTATTTATTTACTTATTAAATATAGATTCAGTCTACTTTGTAGTTTTGCCGCCGCGCCGGGGCACGCAATTGTTGCCAGAACGATTAGAATGTAAATATTATGTAATGAATCTAACCTTGTTTTGAAAAGAGTAATTGCTGAGTTTATTGCCGGCTCTTCTCAGCAAATGCAACCTTCCGAACCGGTATTAGAGTATTAGAGTCAGACTTTTCATAAGTGCCTGCGAAGGTCTATTTGAATAAATGATTTAGAATTTTTTGAATTTTAAATGAGCGTTCAGCTCGTGCTCGACTGCGCTCCGCCCATAGTCAGCTTTTTTTACAAACACAGGGATTCGCATCGCGCTCGTATTGTATGCTCGTTGTACGTCCACACTTGATATCGCGAGCGACGAACGAAGGGCGGCTCGGCTTGTGCTTGGTTCGCCTAGCTTAGACGCACCAAAGTTGTCATAGTTTCTACATCGTATCGTCATGCAAACTGACACCAATAACCCATTTTGCATTTGCTTGCATTGCGTTGAGCTATTGTTAATAAAGAAGACGCCACACATAGCAAATATGTTTTACGTTAAAAACATGGATGGAATCTGTAAAGTCGTTCTCAGGTTATGGCGTGACAAAGGGTAATATATTCTCGCAGGAAACATCTGATGTAATAAATTTAAGTTTGTTTTTGAAAAGAGTAATTGCTGAGTTTATTGCCGGCTCTTCTCAGCAAAATCAACCTTCCGAACCGTGCATTAGTGCATTAGAGTATTAGAGTTTGACTATTCATAAGTGCCTGTGAAGGCCTATTTGAATGAATAAATTATTTCATTTCATTTCATTAATAGGGATTCATTTATATAGATTAGTTAACCGAAATAAGAAACTTTGGGATGCATCAGCTAAGTACCAGCTTGAGGCATTCGACTCTTGATCGCCGTGCCAGGAGACTCATCGGAGATGAGTCTTTAATTAAGGCGAAACTCGCGAGCCTCGACCATTGAAGAAAGGTTGCTTGCTTATCGGTTTTCTACAGGATATATTTTGGAGAGAGTGCGCAGGAATTGTTCAACCCTATTCCACGATCCCCATTTTTACACCGAACCACAAGACGCCGGGAAAATTTTCACCCGTACGTTGTTGACATACCGAAAATACAGACACATCGTTTTGCATCCTCATTTATAATGCGGACAGCAAGGGAGTGGAATATGCTTTCGGCGTCTGTGTTTCCTGACTCATATAACCTTGGGACTTTCAAGGCCAGAGTGAATAGGTTCCTTCTGGGTAAGCGTGTTCCATCTTAGGCTTCGTCTTCGTTCCTTATGGGCGGGTCAGTGGCCAAACGCAAACACATTTAATTAAAAAAAAAACAGCTTTAGTGGAGGACGTATCCAGTAGGATTTGAAACCAATGAACCGACGGATAACATAGCGGTGGTCTACACGTTACATACATTCTCCATGTCACAGCCATGATTATGTCACCGCAAAGATGCGACACACGCGTGTGATGTGTGGACAACATGAATTAACCAACATTTGATCCTAATATTGTAGACTAACCCCGTTATTCATAATAAAGTTATCAAACGTGGATTACCTAAAATTCCGAAGTCTTTATCTGACACGTGACATTTGGTGATCGAAAGAGTGAGACGGGGCACAGTATTACACTGATTTAGTTAAAAAGCGATTATGAATAAGGGGGTAACTTTATGGTAAAATAAATCCGTTCAGTGGTTTCGAAGATTACGGTGTTCAAATAAACGAACAGTCGATGCCAAGCTATGTTACAACTCACCCACAGAGTACAGTCCGCATCATAAGTACTAGCTGATCAGTTTAGTACCGAGTCGCGGTACACAATTCACCGATTTTATACAAATAGTCCAAGCGCTGTAAGTAGTTGAGTATACATGAGGCTCAGAGAGCTAATTTCTTCGGGCGAAGCAACTCGTATAATTTGGATAGAACTTCACTTCAGGTAAGTTCGTTTAATCACTGAATATGAATCATGCTGATAAATTTGTTCAACCCATCCTCTTATTTGTAAAGAAAATCGATGAAGTACCTATATGCTATGAAGTCAATTTAGTGATAATTCAGTCATGATTTGTATTCTTCAATGATATAAATAACAAAAATCGTTTCATTTCATTTCATTTCACTAAAAACATTAATTTCATGTAAAATTGGTTGCCGAGACTCACAAGCTAATAACTCTTTCAACGTTGACATTATCAGATCTCATGAAGAGCTAAGCCCCTACCTCTACGAGGCCTAAATCTACAAACCCTACATTCTGATCAAGAAGTAGATATGACTTGGCTGTTTCGCGTCCGTCGCACAGACACTCGTTAAGGTGGCCCTGTGTGGCCGGCGCAACTTCAACGCAAGCATAGTCTAAAAGCTTGTTGTTTCATCCAACGTAATGCTTGACTGCGAAAAAAGAGAGACAGCATCAGAGCCGTCAGTTATCAGTCGGTAAATTCCGCTGATCACTCACGACCGCTTCGCTAGGTCGTTATTCATGATTTCGCATTCACAAAACTTGTTCCAGGAGTATACTTCTTGTGAAAAAATCTTACAAGTTTGTGAAAAAAAAGTTAGTTATTTAGACTCTCCAATACATTTGCAAGCCTGGTATCCAAATGTTTTCTTTACTTTTACAATTTATAGGTACATTAGATATGGCCAAAGTTCAGGCAAAAACGCTGTTTTTCGGAGGCTTTGACTGAATTTGTTTCACACTTTTTTTAAATTACGCCTAGATACACGGCTAGATATAGTGCACAAGATACTAATTTGTTCAAAACATCTAACGAAAAATGTTTAACGACGCCATGATAAGTACAGAGGTTTTATATGAAAAGTATGACGAATTGAGTCCTCTTAACGTGCAAGCTATTGTCGCCGCAACACTATTGGTTTCTTTGTATTACTATGAAATACCTTCCGTAGCTAGCGACACGTGTCACCTCGTACCTAATACATAGAAACGAAAGAGAAAGAAGTAGTGTCGTGGCGACACGTCGCCTGCTGCTGCTGCATGCAGTCGGCTAAGTGTTTGTACGTTTATGCAATAGTTATTTAGAATATTAAAAAAACAAAATGGCCGCTAACAAGCTATCTGTCAAACTCAACAATGTGTCATTAACTAATCGGCAGGTGCATGCGAACAGGCCCATGTCACCGGGAGCCAATCACACGCCGGCGGCGAAGATCAAAGGGATTAATTGCCGCTTTTACTCGCCTGCGCCCGCCTTGAGTGAGTGATTTGCGCCCTTAATTACTGGGACACAGGATTAAGGTATTAATATTTCTTTGACTGTCTTTTGGTAAAGGTATTTAGGTTTGTTAATTTATTTCGAGGAATATTTTAAGAGTTGTGTCTCGGTTGTTGAAATCTATTGGTATTTCATTCTTTAATCTTAAGATGCTGATCCATGGTAGCTAAACCACATATACACGAAAATGCTATGATGCTTAACAAAAGTGTAAACTGAATTTGCCGTCCAATAGTACTTGGCAAACAGCAATAGATTTTTAATTTGTTTTGGCCTGTATTTGACCACAATCTCACCATGGTAAGTGATGACGTGGCCGAAGGTGCTTGGTGACAGATATTCAACTTGAGGATGGTAGCCATCCAGATGGGTACTATAAAGTACCTTACCACCGTGCTATGGTTTCCTCACGATGTTTTCCTTCACGCTCAAGCTTATTGTAGGATTCGAACCCGGGACTTTTGTCTCGGTATCCGACGTCACTATAACTGAGCTATCATCGCCTTGAACTTACTAGTAACCTGGTTAACTGCCACCCTTAACCGACAGCTGCACTTGAGAGCCAGTTCCTTCTAGGCTTTGTGTGCTTACCACGTTCAGCCACGTCTTCACTTCATCATCGTCATCATCAGCCTATAATGTCCCACTGCTGAGCACAGGCCTCCTTTCACAAATGAAGGTGAAAGGGAATGGGCAATACTCCACCACGCGTGCCCACTGCGGATCGGAGGAGTTAGGCTAGTGGTCAACCTACTGTTGGAATTTTTCAAGCCGCCTAGGAGGCATCCATCTGGCTTAACGACTATCACAATTAAGTGATAACGGGGACCAACGGCTTTACGTGCCTTCCGAAGCACGGAAACGCTCGATTTGAAATACCACTAGGTGGTCACCCATCCAGGTACCGACCACGACAGGCGTAGCTCAACTTTGCCGATCGATTAAGAACGGCTAATCATGCTACATCACGAGCGCTTGCTATGGTGAAATTGTAGACAATCTCAAACCTATTCACAGTAAAATAGAAACCAAGAAAATTGGTACGAGATCAAAATAATTTCTTAAGTTTCTATGTGATCGAGCGATATTTAACCCAAAACTCCATACAACATCCCCAACTCAAGAGGTAATCATAATCGTTAGAGGGTTCATTAAGCCGGAGTACGGTTAGTCGCGTCGTGTGGCGGCGGCCTAATCGAATAAAGCCGGTGTGACACGACACGACTCTCGCATCGCGATGATTGCTGATGCTATTAACTCGCTTTCATTCCGTATAGTCTAGGAGAGGGACGCATAGAATTACTATCTTTATTAGTATTTATGCATATAGGTAGTTAACTGGTGTTCAAAGTAACCCTGTCCTGTTTAAGGTCAGATGGCCGGCTGATGAATGTGCCAGGAGAGTATTATAGAAAGAAAGAAGAAAGAAAGAAAGAAAAGATATTTATTGCCCCACAGGGTGAAAGTATACACTAATGTTAACAATTTTTTTATAAAGAAAAAGAAAAAATACAGGAACATAATCTTAAAAATTATATACTATTATTTCCAAAAACAAGCTTTATTTACATTCGGCTTTGCGATGACTTTTTCAGGAATCAGATATCAAGACTTTTGAAAAGAGACTTCAGAAATAAGATAGAAATTATTTATTTCTACTCTTTTTAAATTTTGGACATGGAAAAATAGGAAATGTCCATGAAAAATAATTTTATGGAATTTTTAATTCAGTCGTTATCATGGGTCAACATACTCCACACAATATATCAGGTCTGTAGCTCATTCTGTTGATGAGCTCGATACCTATGACATGCGTACGGACAGACAGACAGCAGAATGACAGTAATATGGCTTTGTTTGTCCTTTGGGTCCGAACCCTAAATAAATAATAATAAATACATCATAAAGTATAGGTACTCAGCTCCTAGACTACAACCAAAGCAGTTAACTCGATCAGGCGGCCCAACGACCGTAACCGTGCCATTATACTAGTGCAAATCTACATGTTTGCACAAACATTTGCTGACACCTCCGTTTGGTTACCAATCATTACACAGGTTCAAATATGTACCTTCTATTAATTAGGTTGATTTATCAGTTTGTTATAATATAACAGATAATGTTTTCAACGCTCCAATCAAATGGTTTTAATTTTTTATACATTTATACAACGCTCTGGTGTTGCAAGCATCTATAGGTTACGGTAACCGCTTACCAACAAGCTTGAGGTTTGCTTATTTGCCGACTTAGTGATTTAAAAATAAAACAACAAATTATCTTAAGACCCTTGAGAATGAGACCACTTATTGTATCGACTTAGTTGGTTGCATGTTATTTCTCATTGGAAAATCTATTTATTGCCTGGAGTGGTTATTTGGGGTGATCCTTGGATCCGTAGATGACTTCCCTAGTCCCTGGTTCCTGAAATAGATTAGGACCGTTCTCTCTTAGGTGAAGCGTATCATCAACACTCAGCTCTTCGAATATTTAGATGAGCACCAGCTGATTAGCGAACGCTGTTACGGCTTTTGTCTTGTTGTTCAACTGGCGATCTTCTCCAATGAGTTCTCTCTCTCTCAAGCAACGATGAGCTGAAGCCATAGAGAGTAAAAACGAGGAGAGAAAGAGAGCATTGTGTAGTTAGTGTGAAAAGATGCCCTAGGAAACCAATGAGCCTTTTTGTGACTCCGCTACGTTCTACCGTTTTGGGTGCTCACTCTCCCTAGGCTATGTAAAGTTTATAACAGCCTGGGTACACATGCCGATTTAAACCATATGTCTCTAAAAACTTACTTTCTTTTGTTAATCATGTTTAAAATTGTAAATATCAAAATTCTGTTATCTCATTTTTTTATATTAGATGTTTGTTTTCTCTTTTGTTTACGTTTTTTTTTGATTATTTATTCCTTGAATTTATTTGTGAATTAATTATTTTTGTGTTTTTCCATAGTCTTATTTATGTATGTCTGTCTAGTTTTAAGTTATGAATATTGTTTAAATAGTATAAATGTTTTGCATGCTGTGTTTACCTTTAAGTGATTGTGCATGTAGTATTAATTTAAGTTAAAGTTTATAAATCGGTTAAGCCTTCAATCAGTTCTGGCGCAGGACACTTCTGTCGAAGTACGATTATACTGAGCTCCGAGGAATTAGGCACATGTTTTTTCTTGCTGATCGGAGCATTAAGATCGTTGTTGACGGATGTTTACTGCTCCAATATAAATATCTAATGCTGGCGTTCCACAAAGCTGCATACTATCGCCCACACTGTTAATCCAGCATATCAACGACCACAGAGATATATGTCAACGACCTATGTGGATAGGCTTTGAGTGTAAAACGCACAAATATTTGATTACACTGACACTGTGTAATTAAATGCTCTTACGCCATTAATTGTGTTTGCGTTTTAACGTTCATGTGGGTTATGTTAACTTGTTTAGTTTCCCTTGATTACTGTTTGTGTTACATGATTTGGTTCCAAATTATGGTTAGATGTAATGCTAGTTACTATTCAGCCAAATTTGGGTGATTCTATGGAAAGTAGTGGTTCCAAGATAATTGGTTTTTGAGTTACATGAGAAAACGAGAATAAAATACGTACTAGCAGTAAGAATTCTATAGTTTTACCACAGAGTTTTACATACATCCTATTGAGGATTTTACCATTGCCTTTAAATGTCTCTATGTACAAAAAAATAAATAACTCGACACTAGCAAAAATAAATCATAATTAGAATTTGGTTGCCAAACTTAACTAAGAAGAAGAACATTAATTAAATTAAAAAAAAAAGAAAGGAAATAAAATATGTGGAAACAGGGAATAAGTATACATAATTTCATCACATCTTAAATTAACTCGACTAAATCAACAAGTGGCCTAAATGAGCGGCAAAAGAATAACAAAAGAGAAGCCCCTGTTTGACTCGTCAACACAAATTTTCCAACTTAAGGAGAGTTTGTAGGAGGATCCTTCAAAATATTTACACAAAAAATTTGCCGAATATAATTTCACTTATTGTTCTACCATTTTCTGCCACAGACTAACTTTAAAAATAGCGTAAATATGACAGATGTTGTCTTTGAGTAACTACCTATATGAATGCGTCCTCAGAGAAACGTTACTTAGGTCTATAAGTTGTTTAGGTTATAATTTTTGATGTATTTTGATTTGGTTTCGTATGTTTTGTATGCTGGTGTATTTTACTTTGTAAAAAAAACCATATAATTTGGAAAAAAATAGCCAATATAGTCAGATTGTACAAAAAACTATTAATTATTTTGAGTATTTAAGTATTTTGAGCATAGAGGTATCATAAGAAAACTCCTCATTTGGAACGGGCTTAAGCATGCTCAAATAGATTACAGCGCAATTAGCCGCAATTCGAAATGCGACCAAACTCTCTTTGGCATTTATTATATTACTTGGAACTTACGATACTTATTCAGACGTAACAATGATTTCAAAACTAAGGATACGCCCACCAGAACATTTTGTAAAAAAACTTCTTCATATAAGTAAACAATACCGCGAAGTGCTGCGTTGCATAAGCGTACGATGTAACCTTGTATGTGGGTACAATGCACACATACAAGAAAAAAAATAACAATAATCGAACGACCTGTCCTGCGGACCGCAGACGACTGAGTCACATTGGCCCTAAACTGACTTTTTAGCGCCAGCGCATTGGTGCCATTTCATCGTGCGTTTGGCCCGGTCCTTACGCCAGTAATATGTAAGTCAATGCGTATTAATCAGTTTTGGTTTTCATAATTTGGGTTCAGGTGGCCGTGTGTGAAGACTGTCCCAGGTCCCTGTATTTATTATTTCTATAAAAGGTATAATTATACCTTTGTCTCGTATCATCAAACATAGGTATTTTACCTACGCGCACGCATCTTGCCGCATCTACAATATTTTTTCCAGTCATTGTTTGTTTCCGAAGTCGGCTCTCTAACGAGGGGTCCGTCAACTTACGAAGGGTTATTTGTACAAGATTTGCTTGATTTCATGGGGAATACGGTTTTCTGTTTTCGTTGTACGAGTTTCTTTTCCTTTTTGCAACAGATGTCACTTGGAATAAAAACAGGGCCGTATTGTTGTCATATGATTATTGGGGTGTTTTCGACCCGGGCAGGTATTATATTATTTTCCCATTCGGATTGTTTCATAGCAAGCTGTGCCTGCGCTATGGTTACCATATATGGTAAACTTACGTCTGCTTATGTTTCAAACGACTATTTTATGAATTTTCCGAAATTCCGTAAATCCAATTCAATTTAGGTAGGCCTTAACCGTGAAAATGTAGCAAATACTTACTCATCACATTATTTGCTTGTTCTGGATTAGTACCTACCTCTTTCTTGCTAACTACTACCAATAAGTTCCGCTGGCTAATCTTGAGAGGTGTTTTTTTTTTCAAGTCAAGTCAAAGTTTATTCAATTTAGGCCCTAGTAGGGCACTTATGAAGCTCAAAGTTACTGAAGTTACCACCAGTTCGTAAGTCGGCCTTCAACTGAGAAGAACAGGCAAGAAACTCGGCAAGATTCAATTTTTTGTATAATGACTATAATGGCTATTTTTTCCCAAAACATTATAGTACATACTTAAGTTCATACTTTTTTAATTTTACAAAATAAAATACACAAGCATAACATCGCTTAAAAAACCAACTTACTTTTTTTCAGTTTAAGTGAGGTTGAGAACAGCTGCATTCGTAACTAAGCGCCTTTGAACAGATGATTGTTGAGTTACCAACTACCTTCTAAATTCTACACTATGCATTACTTTGGCCACATATTCACTTATAAATACATACATAAATAAGAACAATTCATAATTTACTTACATAGGTAAATGAACCTTAATAACTATTTACTTAAATGGTCTGTCCCTTTGTCGTCTCGACTCACAGTCCCAGAGCCCGCGTCAATACTGACCTACATTATGTTAATGTAATTAACACAAAATTAACTCGAAAAGTTAAAAACGGGGTGTAAAGTTATGTGCAGGATAGATAGGGGGTTGTCTCGGGATATTTCTGTTGTTACAGTGCGCGTAGACTTAAAATAACAAGAGCGACCGTGAGCGCGACCGCGTACAAAGTTGGTAGTTACAGAGCCGAGAGTGTAATGATCATTGCACACGCGTGTCATACGACGTTTTTCAACACACTTGCGAGGAAAAAAACAGACTTGTATTTCTTGGTACTAGATTTTTTTGATAATAATCAACCAAACAATAAAAACGTTAACAAATATGGAGCGCAGGTTTTTTTTTACAGCGATGCGCTCTCAAACTGTTTTATCCGTTTAAATTAAGAATGCTTCGTTTACACACATATCATTGAGGTACAAACTTAACGTAATCGGATCATACTTATCATAAAACTGTGCGGTAATGTAAAGTAAAAAGCACTAGTTCGTAATAAGCTGCATTAAGATACTAAAAACGGTGCAATAAATATCACTTTACGAGCAAATATGTTTAAAAATAAATAAAAATTATTCTATTGGTCTAAAAATATACTGAGAATAAGACAGAGCTTACAAAAATCAGGAAACAAGACATCCACCAAGACATCTCTCTTATCAAAATAAACGTGTAAACACACTCTTATGCCTTTCAACTTCATCATTCAGATGTGTCTCGTGTCCTCAAAATGTCACATGTGCCCCCTTGGGTCACAAGATGTGTTTAAAACATGAACCGCTATGCGAATCTCAATTCTCATGTCAGTGCGTTAAGGTCGACTATGCGTTTATGTTGCGAAGGGTAGAAATTTGCATAATATTCATTTAAAAGCAGATAGTTTACGCCAAATGTTTCGGATATTATTGCTTAACGTTGTAGAAATTATGAAAATGATCTCATTTCTTTGTGGTTTAGTTTTGTATTAAAGTGTGGAACGCATATTGTTTTACTTTTGGGATCTTTTTTTGAGATAAGGTTGAAAGTGGGTACTTTATTCTTTCAAATATGGAGGAACTTTTATGTCTCTGATCACTCAAACCACTTGATCTATTTTTTTTTACTGAGAACTCTTTTAAACTTATGCGTGGTAAGTGATGCTGCTCAGCTCTCAAGTCCCGCTTTCAGAACACCGATAGGTGCTTGGAGACAGATTCTCAATTTAAGGTAGCCAAACAGGTGGGCACTACAAAATACCCTACCGCTGAGAAAGCGAGATTAGTGCATTAGAAAGTAGTTATAATTTTTTGCTGCTGCCGTTTAAACAAACAAAAAACTCTTCCGCTTTGTAATATAAGCACAGATGGGCTTGCGTTTGGCCACTGACCCACCCACAATGGACAAAGACGAAGCCTAAGACGAAGTGTAAGCCAGAAGAAACCTATCCA
The DNA here is from genome assembly GCA_951394255.1 of Polyploca ridens. Lineage (NCBI taxonomy): Eukaryota > Metazoa > Arthropoda > Insecta > Lepidoptera > Drepanidae > Polyploca > Polyploca ridens. The sequence goes on along the minus strand of OX596268.1, from coordinate 10,063,316 downwards.
CTCTAGTCTTGAAGTCCCTTGATTGGAATCCAGGAAATACAGACGCCGAAAGCAAGTTTCATTCCCTTGCTGTCCACATTAAAAATGAGGATCTAAAACACTGTGTCCGTTTTTTCGGTATACCAACAACGTATAGGTGAAAATTTTGTTATTTTCCTCATAGCTTAAGGTACAGTTAATAAAATGTACCTTAACTGTACCAAATGTTACCACATAAAGTTTACCAGAAAACGCCGAAAAATCCAATCTCGATATATTATCAATGGAAACAAGCTAACAGAAGTAGCAGTGATCCGGGATTTGGGATTATATTTGGACAGTCGACTTAGTTTTGTTGACCATATTGATAATATGGTTTGTTCTGCCTTTCAGGCGCTCGGATTTGTATTGCGATCCTCGAAAGAATTTAAAAAGCCATCCACTACACTTCTTTTGTATAACAGCTATGTCCGAAGTAAATTGGAATACTGTTTGGAATCCAACATACCAGATCCACATAACTCGTATCGAAAGAATACAGAAGAGACTGGTCCGCCACCTTGCTTTCAAGTTTAACGTTAGGAACACAAGATCATATGATGATAGGTTAAGTCAATTTAAACTAGTGTCTCTTGAATCTCGCCGTACTGTATCTGACTTAATATTTTTATACAAGCTACTTAATAATGGTTTTGATTGTCCAGATCTTCTTGGTAAAATAAGTATTAACGTTCCTTCTAGAATCCCGCGCTATCCCCGCCCATTACTCAATGCCCCGCGATACCGAACAAATTTGGGTAAACATTCTCCGGTTGCTAGGATGACTCATCAATATAATAAGATCTCGACCTCCTCGGAAGAACTAGATATATTCTCCAATACTTTGGAGAAATTTAAGTATCTGATTCGTGCTCAACTAAATGGTGTGTAAGTGTTGATATACCTAGCTTAACTGACTTGAGTAACTGTATATTTTATTGTTATATTACTGATAATTTTAATTTTAATAATAATCTTTCAAGTTAATTATGACTATTCTTAAATCCAAATATTTATACTTTGTTATCTTTTTTTTTAAATGCACTTATTCTATTATATAATAATTAATAATAATATTGAATTTTAATTGTTTCTTTTTGTCATTATTGTATTTATTATTATTGTATTTTTTTTTGTGTTATCTGTTTGTGCTTTCTGTGATGTCCTGTAATTGAAGAAGCACTAGGTGTATAAACTGTGATTATTGTTATTTGAATGTGAAGTGTATTCTTTGTTGGATATCCAAATTAAATAAATAAATAGCCGAAATGAAAAGCAGTGTTTATCACTGGTGAAAGTTACCATCTCTTGGCCAAAACGTCTCGAGTGAGATACGTGAATTTCAACCCAATTTATTTCCCTCCGCGGACGCTCAGATTGTGGAATGAGCTCCCCGCCGTGGTGCACCCAATGGAGTACAGCATGGGGTTCTTCAAAAAGGGTGTGAAGCGGTTTCTTCAGGGTCGGCAACGCGCGAGTGATACCCCTGGTGTTGCAAGCGTCCATAGGCTACGGTAACCGCTTACCATCAGGCGGGCTGTTTGCCACGTTAGTGGTACGTAAAAAAAAAATAGCAGGTTGCAGGTTTTGAATTCAAGCAACCATGATTGATCTTCTCCATAAGTATCTAGGAATAATGAAATGTTCTCAAATAATAAAAGACAATATTATAAAAGCGTGTAATATTTTTTAATAATAGAAAAGGTTCCGCTTAAAAATAACTATAGTAATACTATTATAAGACTATTTTGTTGTGATTACGGCTTTAAAAGACTAATTTGCTAATTAATAGTAAAACAAGTAAATTGAAGCGTATTGTGAAATGAACCTTATGTGCTTTAGTATAACATATAAAATTTTCGAGCTTCCAGTGTTACTAAACCTTTTATGAGTAAAACTAAAATTAATTATTTTTAAACAACAAGAAACGCATAAAAAAAGATAAATTTTGATAAATTAAAATCACAGATGAATGCCTGACTTTTGTCAGAACTGACACATGTTCTAAGTCTGTGGTTCTCAAGCATTTGTATTTCAAAAGACAATATTTACAGTGTACTTTATAAATTATAAAATTAGTGCCATTTTTCACACGCCTAATTTGACAATCAATTCATTTTTATAAATTCACAGCCACACATTTCTTGCAAGAAATACTTAGTATAATTTTAAACTTTTTTTTATATTTTTGAGAACCATAGCTACAATTTTAAGCCGATTTCAGTAAAACTAACATGCGTTTAAAATGTAAACAAATTTTTTGTTAACAATATAACTGTGACTGTCTGTCATTAGACAAACTACGAAACTAAAAATATTTTATTTAGAAAGGAAGGTAGATTGCAGTTTTCAATTAGGTAATCATTACAAGAGGGTAGGTATTGATGTCTGTAGCAAAATGATGAATATTAGAGATACTCAAGACTATATATATTTTGGAAAATCTTACATTTTTTTAAAAAAACAGAAAGAATGTTAACGTTTATTATCATAATATAACAAAGCTTGACTCGGGATGAGCATGATATAAAAACAAGCAATAAAATTATACTTTCGGGAAGTCTTTTTTTTTACTATTGATACACTTCATCATCATCAGCCTATAATGTCCCACTGCTGAGCACAGGCCTCCTTTCACAAATGAAGGTGAAAGGGAATGGGCAATACTCCACCACGCGTGCCCACTGCGGATCGGTGGAGGTAGGCTAGTGGTCAACCTACTGTTGGAATTTTTCAAGCCGCCTAGGAGGCATCCAACTAGCTTAACGACTATCACAATTAAGTGATAACCGGGACCAACGGCTTTACGTGCCTTCCGAAGCACGGAAACGCTCGATTTAAAATACCACTAGGCGGTCACCCATCCAGGTACCGACCACGATAGGCGTAGCTTAACTTTGCCGATCGATTAAGAACGGCTAATCATGCTACACCACGAGCGCTTCACATACACTTAGCATCAAATAACTTTTTCTCGTTTGCGCATTAGCTTCCGCAACTCACTAAGTAACTGTGAAAACAGCATCTCATTCTGTTCAGTGGTTCTCAAGTAATATACATACAAACAGACATACTGACTTTGTATATGTACGAAACGATTAACAAAATTATTGAGACCTAAATCAGTCCATATTCTTATAATACGCACGCTAATTTCAACCATATCACACGCACAATAGAGTCGACAACCACTATCACAAAATATCACAGAACATTCTTCTCAATGCCAGTCATGTCCAAACTATCATCGTCGGAGAGTTCGCCCTTATTTTCTGTGAGATAAGGTTCAGTTTTCCCCTGGTCCTCTGCTAGGGCGTGTTCTAGGATAAGTTGTAGTTTGTGATGCACGTCTCCGAGGAGGGCCCTGGAGGAGGGCTCGGAGGCCCAGCACGACTCCATCACCTCCCAACATTCCTCTGTGAAATGTGGAAGCCGCTCTGGCCTTAGACCTATGAGGAACACACGTTTTAAAACTCGTACAGTACATTACAGTAGTACCCTACTGATATGGCTTCCTGTACCTCCGCAGAAGATACTTTTTGTACATTTTCAAAGCGCGGGAAACCGCTATTGGTCGGCAGCTGCCGCCATGTTAGCGCGCGCCGTGCGGAGGGGCGTGATTTGCGAGTGAGACGGAACTAACAGCTGCACTGTATTATGAACGTTATAGTAATGATCTAAGGTTGATTGTAAGTTTTAAGCATTTTTTCGTTAATCTTTGGGGCCATAATTAATTTTCTGTGCGAATGAAGATTCACGACGCGCCATATCAGTTGGGTAATACTGTACAAGGTCTACACTAAAATTCTAAAGAAGTAAAATCTAGTGATAGTCTATTTTATATAAGACTAGCTGTCCCACGCGGTTTCAACCGAGTTCCCGGGATAAAAAGTAGTATACCTATGATACTCGGGCATAAAGTAGCTTCCAATTATTGAAATCATTTTTCGAATACGACTGGTAGTTCAAAAAAAAATTCAAATTCAAAAAGCATTTATTCAATTTAGGCCCTGATAAGGCACTTATGAACGTTAACAAATGCCTCTACACCAGTTCCAGAGATTAGCCCGTTTAAACAAACAAAAAATCTCTTTCGCTTTGTAATATAAGCACAGATGGGCTTACGTTTGGCCACTGACCCACCCACAATGGATGACGACGAAGCATAAGACGAAGTGTAAGCCAGAAGAAACCTATCCACTCTGGTCTTGAAGTCTCTTGATTGGAATTCAGGAAATACAGACGCCGAAAGCAAGTTTCATTCCCTTGCTGTCCGCATTATAAACGAGGATCTAAAACACTGTGTCCGTTGTAATATTAATGTATCGGGTCTATTCGCGCACAGATTATTATCAAATTTAATTTTGACTAACCTCGAAAAAAATTGAATAAATGGCTTTGACTTTGGAGATATTGGTGTATCTTTCAAATAAACATTGTCAATAGTTTTTGAATTTCCAGAGTAATTCAAAACAGACCTATCTACTGTCCTTTACTCGAGTCTATGTAGTAATTTATCAGAAAATTCAACTTACAGCCACCCAATCTAACTTAAACTTAAACATTAGTAGGGTAAGATGTAAGGTTTGTAAAAAAATATATTCTCACCTCTTTTCACTTTACTCCAAAGTTGTTCCTTGTTCTGAAAATCTTCGAAAGCCGAGGGTAGTTTTATGTTGCCAGCACATACATACCTGTAAGGAAATCATTTTTATTTTACTTATGTGGAAAGGCTGGCAGCTAGCACTATATACGGTATCAGCTATAGACATTAGCAAACAGGGATTGCCTATCCAAGATGAACGTAGGTCGTGGATTAGAATCCTACAAGAAGCTCCAGCTTTTGGTGACGGAAATCATCGTCAGGAAATCATAGCTCGGTGGTAGATATCTTCATAGCTTCAAGTAGAAAAATTTGTAGTTGCACATAAGAGTCAGTGGCTTTGTATAAGTCGGACGACACAAACACCACTGATGGACCGTCAGTTATCGGATCTGCTAGAGCGGGTCAACAGGTACAATACTGACCAGAAGAGTATCCCGAAGGCATACACGTCCACATTAGCGTCGTAGTCGCCGGCGAGCAGCTCGGGCGCCATGTGCACGGGCGTGCCCACCACGGAGCCCGACATGAGCGGTCTGTCTAGAGCGAGCGGGTCAGCAGGTACAATACTGACCAGAAGAGTATCCCGAAGGCATACACGTCCACATTAGCGTCGTAGTCGCCGGCGAGCAGCTCGGGCGCCATGTGCACGGGCGTGCCCACCACGGAGCCCGACATGAGCGCCTCGGCCGCGCAGAACCCCAGGTCCGAGAGCGACGCGCGGTCGCTGCCGTCCAGCAGGACGTTCTTCATCTTTATGTCGCGGTGGACCAGCCCGAGGGAGTGCAGATATCGAATACCTAGTTAAAATGTATTGTGTGCAGTCAACAGAAGCTACCTTGGTTCTCAACAACATAAGCGGACGATGCGCTGAAACAAAAGGCTTTGGAAGAGAAGAGGGTTTGTCTCGGTTTCTTATGAGCAAAAAGGTTTCAAATCTTATCATAATTATTTAAATTTGTTGGATATTTTTGATGATTAAACGAGAATAGAAAGCCAAAAGTTGTCTAAAAAAAGTTAGGTCCCTTCGTGACGTCATACGACGCTACCACCGTAAAGCTATGATTTTAAAGTAACATTAATGACGGACCTTCAACAATATCGCAGCTGATCCTCATCCTTGCGGCCCTGGTGAGGCCGGTCCTCACGGCCGCGTGCAGGTCCCGCACGTACCGCGCCGACACCAGCAGCACGGCGGGCCCCGCCCCTCCACTGCCCCCTCCACCGCCCCCCCCACGCTGCACCACCGACCCGTACAGGCGCACTATGCGCGGGTGCGCGGGGATACTCCTGGTGTAGAAGAACTCCATGGCAAGCTCGTGGTAGTGCCGTTCGTCGGCCGGCAGCACGGACTTGACCGCGGCCGGCGCGCGCCCCGCCCAGCCCCCTCGCACTGAGTACACTACGCCGTACTGACCGCGACCTACACACAACGAGGAAAAATACCTTTATACCATTCCCCCTCTTAAAAGCTTATTTTATTCACTGAAAACAGTGAATAATTAAATTATTAAAAGAAACAAAAAACCCGACTGCGTAAAACATAAATTAACTGAAAAGAGAAAAACAAGCTCTTAAATCTATAGAATTTTGAATATAACTTGAATTTTATAAGGTATTGCAATAATTTAATTTATTTCAGACTTTTTAATTTTATACAGAAAGAGTTGTATGTATTAGTAAGTAAATGAGCGGTACGGAACGCTAACAACCATCGCAACTCTGTGATTTACGTATGGTAACGGCTCAGTACCTACTGTCCTTGCATTAAACGTGTTTTTTTGCAGTTTACGTCAAAATGGTAGCATAAAAGTATTACAATATATACATATATGGAATGGTCTATTTACAAGCTTTCATTTGATACCCATATTGTTATAATAACGAAACTTTTATTTTTAATACCCCCTCTATTTTTTTATTCCTAGGCGCCATATAAAAATAATATACCCTATGACACTCCCCCAGTCAAGACGAATCTAACGACACCTCATATGCTTAAATCCATCAAGCCGTTTAGGCTGCAGAGCGGCACAAAGAAATAGACATACATACATACATACACTCGAAAAACATAACCCTCCTTCCGGGTCAGTCGGGTAAAAAGGCCTTTTAATCACTGTTTTGATGTCTGAATTTAGAACACACCAATATATATTCGACCAGCAACTCAATGCTATGCAACCTCCTTGCGAAAAAATACTCGATACAAAATCCTTGTGTAAATAACTCCTTGATTGGTCGACATTTTCTACAAGGAGTTTAGCATTAGAATAGAAACTGTTTTGTGTTATTTGCTGTCATTAGTAAATTGGCGCTATTTTAAATACTTTAAGTGTACGAACAAAAAGTTTAGTGTTACTTAACAAATCGATTGAAAATGCATTCAAGTGATGAAGATGTGTCACATAACACCTGAGTTTATGAAAGGGAGGGCGGCCGATATAGTAGAAAACTTTCTATCCAACAAATCACGGCTGGTTTACATCAAAGCCTACGATGAGTTTTGTTAATGGAAAAATGAAAATCAAGCTTCTGGCACATTTTAAGAGACTGTTTTCTAACTTTCACTGTCTTAAATCTTTCATTTTCTCGTAGTCATGGTATAAAGTATAGTATGCAACTCTTGAATAAAATGGATTTATATCGAGGGCCATGAATAACTCCCGTCGCTCAGGATTATAACACAATGGCCCTTGCTTTAAATCCGTCTTTTATTCACTAGTTGCATAATATACTATTAGAGTACCGAGCGATCCAATTCCGCAACTAGTACCGAAATTGGATCCTTGAATTGTAATTGGTCCTTACTGACCAATGTACACCAATCATTGGATCGTGTGTTCTTGACTCCGCCAATCGGAGCGCATGTGTCCTTGACTTAGCCAATTAGAGCGTATTGTCGGTGGTGGGAAATTGATGGAATAGACTTCAACCAAAATGAACATCGTTGCACTTCTTTGGGGTAATTTTTCGATGCCTCTCATCATCATCATCATATCAGCCCGTGGATGTCCACTGAATATGGCCCATTGATTACCACTTCGAACGGCTCTGGGTCGCCTGCATCCAACGGCGCCCAGAGACTCTTTTTTCGATGACTTTAGAATACTAATATACAATAAACTTCGTATGTTTTCGATACGCTAAACAGACCTCCAAAGCGTGGAATGGAGTTATCACAATCCTTATGAACACTTAGCGAGAGAGAAATAGACGCATACACAATTTTGACGTGAGCCAAAAGAAAATTCGAGTAAGAGCCCATAGCGTCCCGAGCACTTTGGTGTGATATCACATTTTAATTTAAATATTACGATCGTGCAAATAAAACATAAGAAATGTATGATATAGATATCGTTTATCATTGTGTTAGTTTATAATAAACCATTTTAAAACCAGACTATTTATACATGATTACCAAGACATTATCCTGACTGAGAAGGAGTCTCTGAGCGCCGAGAGACTCAACTTCTACACATTCCATGAACTGCATAGAAAAAAATTCGGACAGTAATCTCGCTAAGACTAAACTGAGGCAACGTAATGGCGGCGACTATTTATGTGTATGTGTGTGAACTAAGTGATTGAATTATTAATTTACCTATGTGATGCCTGATTTTTTTGGATCCAGTCACTACAGTTTTAACAAGACATGCTGTATTTTTATATTTTTTAGTTTGACGTTTACCCGCGTAATGGCCTACTAATGTGTGAATGTGTGCGTACCGGCTTATATGTAAAACTGGCCGACTCTCATAGACACCTAGGTAACCGCTTACAGACGAACCTTACGCTTGCTTACCGACTTCGTAAATCCCAGAAAAATTAGCAAAGGTTTCAATACTGAATAATAAATTAGGTAATTAAATAGTTACCAATTTCCCGCCCAAGCTCCGGCGTTCCGTACATAAGGAGATCACACATTGACGTACTCTCGAGACATAATCGCGCGAAGGATGGGGCGTACCTGAAAAAAATATTGAAAGTCATAATATTCTAAAGAACAAAAAATATATATTTGTGTCACAGTTCAAACCTAACCTAACTAATTGTATTTGGAGTGCCCCGAGAAATAGCGCAACAATTTACTCATTAAAATTTGTTGATCATTTACTAATTTTGGCAATAATTTACTAAATTTGGTTTCATAGTACAATTTTAGGTCATTGAAGTTATTGGTCACAAAATTCTTTGTCGTGGTCATATTTTCTGCCAAAAAAATTGCAGGCCATGCATATCAAAACGGGCAAGAGAAATAATGAAGACAACGAAGAAGAAGAAAAAGATTTCATGACTATTGAAGCTGTCAAACACTTTAATTTTCAAGTTACTCTGTAACGTGAATGTCACGTTAGGACATATACTTACAGTATTTTTATGTTTTATAAGTGTCCCAATCAATGTATATAGGTTTTATAGTGCGCTGCTATATTTGCAAAAAACAAAAACAAAATGGCTCCTGATGAGTATGCCAGGCGCCAAACTTTTTTTAAAATTGTTTTTCCACTTATAATATTTGCTGTTTTCCAATCCGTATAACTACAGTACATGGGTGAACATCCCTATTGTTTATAGTGAGTAATAACGCGTACTGACTTCTTCCTGATGGCGAGCTTGACGTCCTCGGTGTGGTGCAGGCGGCCCGCCAGCGCATGCTCCAGCGCGCCCAGCGCCGACTGGTACCGCTCGTGCGCCGTACTTAACCGCTCCAGGATCTAACGATATCGACCAATCGCTATACACCGTGACTTTTTATTCGTCTTACAAACGCAGTCCACTTAATGTACCCAATGAATAGTTTCTAAACATTTTTTTTTAAATATTCGTTTACTAAAAAAATAACTAAAATTGCATTTAAATTATGAAAAATCGTGTTAATAATTAAAATTTACGTATAAAATGGTAAAAAATACCAACCTAGCGCACGAGTCGAGTAGTCTGCCTTCGTACAGTATTACCCAACTAATATGGCTTACCAATGTACCTGCGCAGAAGATACATTTTCAAAGCGCGGGAAACGCTATTGGTCGGCAGCTGCCGCCATGTTAGCGCGCGCCGTGCGAAGGGGCGTGACTTGCGAATGAGACAGAACTAACAGCTGCAGTGTATTATGAACCTTATAGTAGTGATCTAAGGTTGATTGTAAGTTTTAAGCATTCTTTATCAGTTTGGTACTACTGTAACAGGGTGTTTCAAACGACGTCATGCGCAATGTTTTTTTTTTTTATTATATATATACAATGTTTTTTTTTTATGAATGATTAGGACCTATTCATTGGGTACATTAAGCGTGCTGCGTTTGTAAGACGAATAAAAAGTCACGGTGTATATAGCTCACAACACAACATGCTGTACTAACTATACAGAGTGGCTATTTTAGACGGGTCAGTAAGGGCAGCTTGCATTTTAAGGGTTGAAACCACGCGACTATGATCATAAGTGACTGTCCTTTAATTTTTGATTTATTGAAATTGGCATTTTTGAAAAATGTTGCAGTCAGCAAGAAAATGGTGATTTATGAAAAAAAGTTTTAATAGCTTCTATTACTCTAACTTGATCTCATACAGCCCATAGCGAACCACTACATAATGAAGTTCACACGCCGAGAGATAGATGGCGTGGTGCCACATTATCCTGCATTGCGCTTACAAAGCAACTACATCCTGCAACGCGCTTGTGAAGTTTTCTCAGCGATCTGCACATATACAAGTGTCCGACATGTACAGTTGGACCGCGGTCCCCTGACACGATGACCCAGCCTGACGGAAGATCTTCCCTTTTAAATGGAGGTGTCATCCACCTTGCACCTTTTGACCCTTGTCGGAGATAGGATCGACTAAGTTAATAAAAATATCTTTCAAAAATAACCGTTTTTTCGCTGACTGTACCTTTTCAAAAAGCTGTAAATGCCGATTGCAATAAAACAAAAATTAAAAGACAGTCACTTAACACCATATTCGCGTGACTAAAATTTCCATCCTGTATACACTGTACAATTGGACCGCGGTCCCTGTAGCACGATGATCCAGTCTGGCGGAAGATCTTCCATTTTCAATAGAGGTGTCATCCACCTTGCACCTCCATACCTTCACTCATTATTGTAGCTGACATAAAGAAATTCACACTCCTGCCCTCCTAGACAAAGTAGTTTTGTTGCGTTTGCGCGAATACAAACGCTATAAAATGTATGAGATTGACATTTAGTTACGCTAGGATTTAACGTATCCTTATGTCAATCTCATATCGCCGCCGCCCACTATATGCAGTCTGTCCACAACAACGGGTTCAATACATACCCCCTGTTTTCTACTGAGATTTTCTATAGTGGCCACCTTCACCAACCTCTCGGTCATAAAAGACGGCACACTATACCAGGCAACCCCTTACGAGGCGTCTGGGACCATCTGCGGTAGGTCACGCCGCCAGAGTACTCGCCCTTGGTACTCAAGAGAAAATGTGACTCGCACCGTGATCACTTACTACCATTTGTCC